>CM026069.1:13507500-13720000 GCA_014839685.1 Anableps anableps
AATGTTGGAAATATGAAGTGTTGTACTAAATTCTATACATTTAAATTGATTTTTGTTCTTTTCTAACATTTTTTCAAGAAGTTGGTCATAGTAAGGGGCGCGTCTCACCAAAACTTAACTGGCCACTGTTCTCCAAGCGGACATCAGATCTGCAAGACACATGTCAGTTTTAAACACACAAGCACAAACACACACAAATCGAGTCATTTGCATCCTTCTAACAAATGTGGCTGGGTTTGCATCTCTGCTTTCATATGAAACAGGATAGATTGCAAAGTTACAATGTAAGTTTGTTCCACACTTTATAATCAGCAACTTTGAACGGGCTGCTGAAGTCTTGCAACTTCCTCTTGTAGAAATATTAACATTCAGGTTAACGTCAAGGCAATCAGCTCATTTTCATTTTCACTTCTGAAAATACATTCAGCCACCAGCCATTCCTCTAAATACTCTCAGCGGGGGTGTCAAAGCCCATTTAGATGTTGATTTACTGTCAATTTAGGGTGTTTCAGCATTCCATAAGTGCTTCTCTCTCAATGACTGACAATTAAACCATAAAGTACTGTTTCTCCTTTCTCCAGTCTGTTTCATTGAAAAAAAAAGAAGAAACTTTTATTTCCTACACCACAAGGTAATTTCAGATACATCAAAGAGCTGACTTATTACTCAGAAGTCATGTGTGACTTCTTTTTGTACTGTGAATGTTTTATCTTTTAAATCATGACACCACAGGTGAAATGACTAAAAAGATAAAAAGCCAACTCAAGAAAAGGTCACCTCGGTATGTTCAGTCTGTGGTTGATCGAAAACTTATTTTTCTGTTTCTCGTTTTCCAATGGAACTATAAGAATGCATCACCTCAGGCTACTGCAGCAGAAGAAAAAAAAAACTTTTCTGTGGCAACCTAACAACACCACCTTCCTGCACCACCTGACTTCAGAGAGTTTCCACTCTCTCTGTCTTCTGTTGTTTGCTATAGTTTCCAGTGATATACATCTTACCACCTGGAAAATGTGAAAGTCAGCAGTTATGAACTTATAAAAAAAAAAAAAAAAAAAACAGGCCGACTCACCCACAACCAAGGAGCCAGTTCTCAATCTTTCCAGTGAAGCCAGCTGTGAAAATGACACCTATTAGTATTCTTATTAAATAAACATGTTGCTCTTTGAAAGCTCACTGTGAACTAATTTGTTTTTCTGCCTAGAAAAGTTAAAAACTGATTAAAAACTGCAGTACAATAGATAAAATACTTTACAATAAGATGTGTTCGCTCTCACCATCAGAAAAGACATCATCATCTGCTATGGAAGCCGAGGCTGCAAGGTTAGACAGTGGACCCTCGATGTCCTCCACAGTCGGCCACTGTCGGCTGCTGTTGATCCAGGCTCGCCGCCTAACGGTGGACGAGGACCTATCCATCACCTCAATTCACAAACAGCTGCAGAGCATGATGGGTTCAAAACTCTGGAACCAAGACAAAATTAAAAGTAGTTTAAGGCTTTTATTGCTGTTTGATTTATGAGACTGATGCTGCTGATATTAAGACATTTTAAGATTATTTCCCAAAAATATCCAAAAATCTTCTATGTTGCATAATATGTTTTCATTTTTCTTTATGCACAAACACATTTCCAGAAAAGCTGGGAAGATTGTTAAAACATTTTTTAAGTAATGTGTGATGTGTTCATTTGTTTGAATCTTTAAAGCCACAGGCACAAAGGAAACTGGTTTTTATACACCTTTGTAGACCAAATGTACAGACAAAACTATTTATTACAGCTGCAGTGCATCCTAACTGCTAACTGGTGATGATGACAAAACTGGGCATAAAATGAGCATCCACCATATATTTAGTATTTCCAAGCATGGATGATTGTGGCTCACCCCATTTCTCCAAACTCCATCAGAAAAGTCCATAGATCAGATTCAAAAAGAATTGTACATGTCAAATTTACTAAGAACTTGTGTCTTTCGCCATCTAAAGAGTATAATGCAAAAATATTTGGAAAGATATCTTGTTGAAAAGGGGGCCAAGGCTGAAAAACACTGTTTGAAGAATGAAATCAAAACTGCATGAGAATTTGTCAACTTACAAAGACTTAATAGCAACTAAGATAACCTTTATCACTAAAAAAGCTCTCCAACTCTGCACCTAAAAGCTAAATTTGAAATTATATTTGGCAGAGGGGAAGGCAAATGTCAGTCACAAATCTCAAGGGACCAACTTAAAAATAAAAAGAGCAGACATTTGTTCTGTGCTCAGAAGGGTCCATGTTCCAACTGTGTTTGGGGAAAAGAAAAGTACATGGGAGCTGAAATAAATGTTAGTGATGGTGTAAGGGGTGAATCGGTTGCCATGAAATCCTTGAATAAGTGAGTAGGTACCACTTTTCAAGAGCTGACATGGGCTGATTACCAGTATGAAGGTAATCAAAAGTTTTAAGTTACAGTCACGAAACTGCTAAAATTTTACCTCATATCATTCCGGTTTGAAGACATTTTATTGCCAGAGAAAGTATTAGAGTTTTCTCAGCTATACGGAGTTCTCCAAGCATTGCCCCTCCACTACCTGTAGCTGCACACGGCCAGTCAGCTGTCTGAATAAGACTCCTACATCTTACCTGTGCTTACAAGATAAAACAAACAATTGAAGTAAAGGATCACAGCTTTACAGCTGGCTGCAGACCAGCTGCCTGAACTGATAGCCGAACTAATTAATCAGCAAATATCGGCTTGCTATACTTGAAATGTTACTCTATAAAGAGCAACATGACAAAAAAAGTTTGTTATTCTGTGAAGAAAGTAAAGACTATCATAGTTTATTCTATATTTTTGCTTGTATCTATGTATTAAAATAAAACTAACATTAAATATTTATTACAGATGACTTTTTGTAACTGAAATAATCAAAAAGTTATACTAGGTTTCCAACAGTAACCAAATGTGTTGCTCTTCAATTTTAAATTAGATCATGTAATTGTGGTGCTTTTAGATCTGACTTTTAAAAGTTTGGGGCAACATCAACAGCTAAACATTAACAGGTGATATTCAAAACAATTTATATTACTGTGGTTTCACTGACACAGAGAGTACATTCGTTTCCCTGCCAATTTCCAGCTGTTCCAGTCAGTCTCCTATACTGAAAACTGTTGTGAGTTGGAGAATCTGACCAGAAGAACCAGAAAATGCTGAGAAGTTAAAACCTGGAATCTAGCAAGAATGGACACAGATTCCTCTTCCAAAAAAACACTTCATGTCTTGAGTTCCCAAACCATTGCAAATTATTAAACTAAGAAGGGGTGATGCAGCATAGGGGTAATGATGTTTATACCCTCATCTGTTTGTGGGGGTTTTTCAGTGTTTAAATAGCTAAACATTCTTAACAGAAGTGAAGCTTGCAAGGGAAAACATTACAAACTATATCATTTGTGCTAGTTTTAACTTTTTTGTTGCATATTTGAAATCTTCCCCACCTTTTCAGTGAAAATGTGGCATGACTTGGCAAGCCACACCACTGAAATCCTCTTCCACGGTGCTTTTAATGGATGTTCTGCTGCAAGATTTCAGGAAAGTACCACTGTGTTTAAAAATCATGCAGTTGTAAGTTTGGAAGTACAACACTAATATATGTAAATAATAAAAGCATCTCGGCACCTAGCCAAAACTAGGGTGAAATAGAAATAGAAATTCAAATTACATCTGATCTAAAAATACAACAAATATTGCAGATCAGGACAAACGTCATATGAAATATCCACATTTACCTATAAAGTTGAAATAAAATATTTTTAACTTCACTCCATGAAGAGGCATGTGACAATGTGATGTTATTAACAGATAAAACTTATTTCTTCCCAAAATTGCACTGATCGATCTCTTTCAAACTTATCACAGTTAAAATTAAACCACAATAAACAGAGGAATGTGTCTGAAAACAAAACTGCCCCTGCTTTATAGGCGTCAGTGTATAGAAAACAAAGATTCAACCTACTGTGTCATGGTGCACTGCTGTAGACTACTGCAAGCATACACTAAGAGCCCTACCCGTCATTTAATCAGTATGGCAAAAATGAGCACAACCGTAGATAATTACACCAAGGTTTATGGCAATCATAGAACTTCAATGATTGACCCTGATATAGATATATTCGACTTTCAGAAGGTATTTTCTAGAATATTAATGAATGCAGATGAAAAGTAAAAACATATTCAAAATGTAAGAAGTTGAGGTAAAATATATTTACTTTAATGCGCAAAGTAGCGAATAATTGTTCCAAACAGCCGAGAGAGCATTTACCTTCATGCATGCTGCAGATTTCAGTTCTGTGTGAGCGGCTCACTTTCTCTGGTTTCCTGTTGAACCGGACTCACTGAGACAGATAGTAAGAGCGACTTCATCCGCAGCCTTTAAGCGGTCTGTTAAAATATCCTCCGCTCAGCGCGCCTGTCTCTATCGGAGATAGAGGCAGAGATAACGAGCCGAAGTTTGAGCTGATTTCCAGCGAGGCCTGTCCCTGCTCGGCGCGGGCAGTTTTGGATCAGCGCCTGGCCGCGGCGAGACTGAGGAAATGAGTTTGCATCTCATCTGACAAACTGAAGTTATCAGCGTGGCGTGGGACGCAGCTGCAGCACATCCTGCATGAAACAAGCGCTCACTCTGACAGGTTGCTGGAAATGTCAGGGGTAACGCTCTTATTACACCACGTTTTTTATTGCCTTCTTTTCAAAACAGGAACATATACGCTTCGTTTCCGCGAAGTAACTGTGTGTCATTAATTAATTAGGTTTTTATTTGGGGCTCTCTACAATACAATGGTGAATTAAGGAAACTTTCTGCCAAAAATTGGGCTTTATGTCCTACAATGCCATAAATATCCGTCAGTGTACCAACCAACCACATTCAAGTTTAAAGAGTTAGCTGCGGTTAAAGTTGCATATTTGCAGTTTTGGTATGAGTAACACTCCACAATAAATAACTTTGGTGTGACCTTCCCGAAAGTTTGGTGTTTTCCCTTTTTTTCTCGCATACAGTAATAATGATTTTGCAAGGAAGTTACATGGTCTTTACAGTCTTATTTTGAGCTAAACATTAAACTTTAACTGGAGTCTCTGAAGCACACACACACACACACACACACACACACACACACACACATATATATATATGTTCTTTTGAGAGATAATATACTTCTGGGAGTTTTTACTGCACCGTACTGTTTACTTCTAGCTACTTAAGTAATATTATTTTGAAGTATAGTTACGCTTGATTAGCTCTTGTTACTTCAGTGAGTGAAGATGAAGCATGTTTTATCCAAAGATGAATCAGGCAAACACTTACAGTTTATGTTAAAGTGAAACTTCTTGTTTGTTCACAGACCCTCCTGGTTCTAACATTATTTGTATCTGTTGAGCCTGATGTGCCATTTACAAGCCAAGTGAATGTACAGTAAGCAGTGTGTATTGTCAAAAGAAGTATTTTGTCCTAACAGCATTGGTTTCAAAAGTTTTATGTTGTGAAAAACATATTTGGAAATATATTTGTTCTGTCTGAATTTGTTATCTGGTAATCATATTATTTATTTTCACCCTTTAGTTATTATCATTTGCACATGACTTGACATTTTTATCTGACTTATTACATCATTTTCACAAATTAAATTACTTCTTTCTACTTAAAATATATTTTAGTAATGCTACACTTACTTGATTACCTTTTTTTTAACGATTAATAAAAAGACTTTAAGTCCCTTTAGAAAAACCTTCATCGAAGATGTTGTTACTGAGACAGTGCAGGGCCTTTACACCAGGAGCTGGTAACATAGCAAACATTTATTATTTGGATTTTGTTATTCTTTGCTTGGTAACACCATGAGTAATGACTATCATCTGCAAGGCAAGGAAGCCCCTTTTTTTCCTACAGGTAATTGATGGCTCATGTCATGAGTCCACTTGATGAATGGTTGTGGTGGGGCTCCTCAGAGCCTACTTGGGTCATAGGGTTTTCTAGAGAGCTTGCTGGCACACCTTCGCATTCACTATGTTCTTTTAGTCTCTTTTAAGTGGGTTACTCCAATGTACTTAGCATTTCAGCCACAGCCTCTTGGAGGTTTCATCTGCTTTCTGGGTGACTTTAGCCAAAAGCTTTGTTCTGCTTGAACTTCTGACTCCAAGTCGAGACAGAATGCACAAAGAAGCTGTCCTCTGCAGCCTACTTTGACTGAAAATCCCCGTCGCATCCCATTTGTTGGCATTCATGGATGAGACTCTGCATGTCACAAGTTTCTTCTTGACTTTCTCCATCCTCTAATTCAGTTGCCTTTGTCCAATAAGAGCTGTATTTTGTTGCTCTGGACCACAAAACAAGGTCTGGTCTGATACAAGATGACACTTTGCTAATATTTAACCAATTTGACCAGGTTTGGCCTCTTCATCTTGAGGTCCATCCAAGTTTTCTTCCTCTTCTATTCAGCTAAGTTAGTCATTTTAACTAAGCGTTCTTCCATTCCAGACAGTTGATTTCTGTATTTTTTGCAACTTTTTTAAGACTTGGATCCAAATGTTGTGAATAAATGTGAAATTACATTACATATTTTCACATAGTTTAGGCCATAAAAGAACTAAAACCTTTCACAAAGGTTTTGGATTTTCTATAAACTCTATCTATAAACTGTTGAACTCAAGGCCTGATGAAGGAAAAATCAACACCTTAGTGAGATGTTCTACAACTTTTCTTTATGTCATACATGAAATGTTAAATATATTTGGCAGATGTAATTTTTGAAATTCAGATTTCTGTCACTTAAATACCAGTATTGTCTGCAAACACATTTTTCCATTGTATTTCCCCCCAAACTTAGATCTGCAAATTACGATTTGGCTTTACTTTTCTTTGTATGCTAAAGTTCTCTAATACACCTCTGAGAAGAAAAGCTGTATTTACACTGAGATTAAATCACACGCAGGTTGACTTTGTTTTTACTTATAAGGTGACTTCTGAAGGCTATTGGTCACATTTTATTTGGTGGTATCAGAGAAATAGAATCTGGATAAAAAAAAGACCACACTTTTGACATTTCTATTTGTAAACAAAAATTTAAAAAGCAACTATGACTTTCTTCCACTTTAAAGTTATGCTCTAGAATTGTGTGTGGTATGAATAGTTCTGAAATGTAATTGTCTTTTAATGCAATTACATATTATAATATGGCCCTTTTTTGTAAATCACTTTGAACTAGGGTGTGTAAAAACTATGGTAATGAACAAACTTCCTTTGCACTGATTAATGTGTATATAATTGGTGCTTTATCCTACATACCTATTAGACTACATTTTAAATTTTCTGTACAGTTTTAGAAATACCTCTGCTATGTCAAAAGAGTTACATGTATGGACTATTATTTAAAGATGCTGTAATAAGTAACAGCAAATGTAATACCGAAAGGTGACTTCTTGGACTGAGGATTCACGCCACCCTCTGTTGTGTTTACATGGACACATGTGCTGCTTCATTGACATCCCACTGATGGTGATAAAAGCCCTCCCACCACAGGACAATGTTCCACTCCCAGCGCGGCTTCAGCCAGTGTGTGTGAGCATGATATGGGGGTTCATCTCCTCCTCAACGGGTGACTCCTCCCGCCACCTCACTGTTTACCGACTCACCGGCCTCCGCTAGGGAGTGGCCAGCAGCCACGGAGGCAAGACTCAAAACACCCAGTCCGCCCTCCTTTTTCCCCACCTCCGTGTTCAAGGCTGCAGATGAACCTCAGCAAAACAAAAAATATATATTTTGTATGATAAGATTGACTTTCATCAAGACAGGAACTTATCAGTATTTACTTAGATTATTTGCTTGTGACGCTGTATCTGGGAAAAACAGTTAACCAAACGTCAATCATGTTCCGGAGTGCAACCTACCCGTGCTTGGTCCCGCCCAGTCAACTGCACTTTACTTAATCCTATTGGTTGATTAGCTTTCATAGGCAGTGCCACGCACTTCAATTGGGTTTGAAATGTGCCATTTAAAAGTAAGTTAAAACAAGGTGCGCTTCTTTCAGAATTTGTGACAGCACGCAAGTAGAGTTCAACTAGAAAATAACACTAAAAAGATTTAGGTGGTGTTTAGTACACATGTCACTCTGATATACAGTTCCATGAAAAAAGATCGCCTACCTCACAGATTTCTTATGTTTTTGTCTCACATTTAAATGTTTCAAATCATAAAATACATTTTAATATCAAACTTGAACTTAGTGGAACTGTGGATTATTGACCTGCTGCAAACTCGGGTGCTTGTGATCTTAAGATCACAAAGTGATGAATGGACTTCTTCAGGATTTTCTGACAGACAGCAGAACTCATGGTTTTGTCATCAATCGGTGCCAGACCATCATGCTACCAACTCCAAGTTCAAGTGTAGGTATGATGTTGTTTCTCTGAAATGCCAGATATATCCAGACACATAAAAATTCTGCTTTTGTCACATCAGTCAGAATATTTTCCCATGAATACTGCAGAGCATCAAGATCTGTTTTGGCAAATGTGTGATAAGCCTGTGTGTTATTTTTGGTCAGCAGTGGGTTTGGCCTTTAATATAATTTTTATTTTTGTCTATTCTTTGTTATTCTTAGTTGTGAACACTGATTTTAACTCTAACTTTTAAAAGTTGGTCTGGATTCTTTTGTGACCTTGATGGGTTGTTGTTGAGCAGCTTTCATAGGCCAGCTACTCCTAAAAGGGTTCACCACTGTTTCATATTTTCTCAATTTGTGGATATTAGCTTTCATTGTTGTAAGCTTGAGTCTGAAAGCCTAAGAAATGGCTTTGTATCCGTTTCCAAACTGATAGATGTCACTAACTTTGTTTCTCATCTGTAATTGTATTTCTCCAGATCTGTATGGAGGACTGATCTTGCCAAAATTGACAACAAATATAGAAATAAACAAATAGATTGATAAAGTAATTAATGTGGCAAATATTGCATCCAAAAAAAATTAGAACTTTCACAACTCATTTGATTATACACTGAGACACAAATTAATATTTATGTATCATTTTCAACAGTATTAATTTAACATTATGACAATTTTCAGTTTTCCATTGTGTTTATTACAATCTTCTTGTTTTATCAGCACACAGAGCTTGGATCTTGAGGAAAGAAGGAAAGAAGTTGACTTTGAATCCATGCTCACCAGACTCCCCTCCCCTTGCATTCCCCCTTTTTCACTTTCCTCTTACAAGCAGTCAGAAGAAAAAAGAAAAGAGAACATGAGAAAAAGAAATCTGTAAATAAAAGGACAAAAGGAGAAAACAGGCAGGGAGAAAATGTAAAGATGAAATATTAGAGGACAGAAAAAATCAATTTATGTTAAAAAGTGACAGTAAATACAAAATGTATTCAATAAATACAGTATATGAAAAATTATAAAAAAAATAAATAACAAAATAAAAAGGAAACCAATAAATAAAACAAAAGATTGGAAATGAAATGAAAGCTTAAGTGGTAATGTAAAATTAATACTGTTGAGAATGATAAACATTAATTTATGTCAAATAAATTAATGTTTATTTTAACTTTTACAATGTACACCACAGGTTTAAAAAGTTGATTTTTTAAAAACCACTAAGGTTTTCTGTCATACAGTCACTGCAGTTTAAGGCCCTGTCTAAATGGGAACATTAAAAAAGGGGGGGAGGGAGGTATAGTCAAATAAATTGAAAAAGTTCTTGTTTTTTTAGTTTTTGGATGCAATGTTTGGCACAATAGTAACTTTATCAAGCCATGTATTTATTTCTATATTTATTCCAAATTTTGGCAAGCTCAGTCCCCCATATATTGGTGCATGATGCATTGAGTTTTGAGATCTTTTAACCTATTTCGTCATCATACAGGTTTTATTTCAGTTATTACTTGATTCTACAGCACTGTCACTAATGTTTGCATTAAAAATGAACTCAGCTTTTGGTTTTGTTTTTTTTGTTTGTTTGTTTGTTTGTTTTTTTGAAAAAAAGATGTGGTTAATCACAGTTAATACATGATTTATGTATGTGTAATTATTTTATATGTTTAATGGGTTTTGCTCTTTGACACAAACAGCAGTTTCATTCATGTCTGTATAGTTTGATAACTTAAATAGAAACCAGAGTTGTTACATCATCTCACCAACCCCGAGAAAAGGTTCAGGGAGTTTGTTCCAGTAAACTTAGCGGACTACACTGGTACATAAATTGAACGCACCCCTCATTCCTCCTTCAAAGAGAGGGGGAGGCGCTAAGTTTGTGTGAAGTTGTGAAAAGTTGTCAAGCCGAAAAAAGAGCAAAGAAACTCCTCCCGTCTTCAAATTATGAGCAGTAAGTGAACTTTTAAAAACTCTGTGACCTAATTAGGAGAGTACGTTTAACTCATCAGTGTGAAGTAACGGCAGCGCGCAGTATTTTATTCAGATTTAATACGACACAGTTTTGTTAAAAGATCGGACGTTGGAAGCAGTTTAAAAGTGAGAAACTGTAGCTTATTTAACGCTACTTGTTGGATACACCACTAACATTTATTTAAAGAAGTTTATATGTTTTAAAATAGCATATTATGGGTTCATTTCTATACTTTTAATATAGACAACTTGTATTTTACCGAGCAGTTGGAGTTGTGTCGGTCATTTCAGCTAATGCCTAGCGAGTTTTCTACACATTACTTAGCTAATCGGCTAGCTGGCAGTGTAAGCAATACGACATCGATTTCCTTGTTTTAATCCATACAAAACAACTACAAACCTCACAAAAGTCGTTTTATTCGTGTGTATTTGATTGAGTTTATACTTTGTGGTTAAATGTTACTCAGTTTGTGCTGGTACTGCTTAAAGAAGTCGGTGATCTTGCAACTCTTCTTCCGCAGATCAGCAGCAGCAGGGTGAAATGGCCGCTGTGGAGAGTGGTGGAGGATTCAGTCAGAAGCGAAACACAAATTCACAAGTAGGTTAACCTGTCGCACAAACCTCCACTGTTGCAAACTCGCATGACTTTCACTTTGATGGTGTTGTCTGTTGGAGTGACTCTGTGATCCGTCTGTGTTTGAAACTGTGCGGGATGTTGATTTTTCTCCCCGGAGCACATGTCACCGGGGTGGGGAATGGGCAGGTAAATTTCGCCCACACGGGGTGTTCCCGTCTTCGCCGGGCACTTCGTGTGTTTCGTTCGGCCCATTTGGCTGGCCTTGGAGGGGGTGGCTAAAGGAGTGTGCTAGTTTATAGGGCAGAATAAAGTGTGGGAGGGCGATGGGTGGGTTTGGGGGGAGGGGAAGCCGAGCCCGCCGTCGCTCCTGAAAAATGTGGTCCCTCCCAAACTCAGCCCCCCATGTTTTCTCTCTAAAAACCAACTACAACAGAAATGCTACATTGTAACATAGTGTTATGAATGTATGATTTTGTGGCTTTTTCTAATTTCCCCACCTCACATCAATAGGCAGCATAAAAATTGCTTTAATCTGACGTTACATCATTGTGTTTGTGTTTACAAAGCAAGCCACACTTACCATTTATTGTGGTAAATTTAAAATTCAAATCCTTTCATTCTAAAATGTTTAGGTTTAGGGTTTTAACTTTGCAAACTGATCATCCTCCTTGTTTTATCAAGTCTACTTTAACATTCATAACCTGTGCGTCTGTTATGTTGTCTTACTATGCCCACTACTGCTTCAAAGTTTGGGATCACTTGTAAATTTGTTTAAAAAAACAAAAACAAAACAAAAAAAAAAAAACAAAAAAAAAACACACACACATTTATGCTGCTCACAAACAATTATATTTATTCACAGTTAAAATCTATCAGACTATTTTTTATTTAAGAAAGATCTACATGTTTGTATAACTTGAAAATATAACTACTAAAATTGCTGAGGTTTGATGATCCCTAATTGCTGCAAAATAAGTTGGGTTTTTTTTCTTTGAGCTGAAAGCAAAGTTCAAAGATGTGATTTATGTTTATATCCTAATGTCCAAATCTGATAGTGCCTGTGTGTCCTAATTTGCTTCCCCCCGGTCATCTTATTGGGTGTTTTTATTTAAAAAAAGAAAATCTTAAAGTGATTCTAAACTTTTCAGTAGTAGTGTATGTTTTACAGTATAACCCAGTACACTGCAGATTCCCAAGCCATTTAAATTTTCATCCCTTATTCTATTTGCAGGACTCGCAGCAGCCGTCTCCTCTGGCCTTGCTGGCCGCTACATGCAGTCGAATTGACACCCCTGGAGAGAGCGATTCTTCAGCTGAACAACAAAATCAGCAACAGCTGGAAATAAACCAGGGCGTCTTTACCTCCACTGCCAACGGTTGGCAGGTTGTCCCCCTCAGTGTTCAAGCATCCTCAGGCTCCAACACCATCACCACGGATTCGTCAGGGGTGATGGCAGGGGGAGATAATTGCAAAGGCAGACAGGTGCTGTCAACATCAGCAGCAGCAGCTACAAGCACTCAGGGTCAGCAGTACGTGGTAGCTCAGGCTCCATCAGTGCCAGGTCAACAGTTGCTTACCACTATATCAGGTGTGATGCCCAACATACAGTACCAAGTTATACCCCAGTTTCAGACAGTTGATGGCCAGCCACTACATTTTGCACATGCTCAACAGGACCCCACCGTATCTGCTGCAGCAGCACAAGGGCAGCAGTTTCAGATCGTGTCCTCTCCTAACGGCCAGCAGATTATAGCTGCAACCAACAGAGCTGGTGCTGCTGGAAACCTCATAACCATGCCCAGCGTCCTTCAGGGAGCAATCCCCATACAAAATATAAGTTTAGGCAACGGTGTGTTACAAAACCAGACCCAGTTCCTCGCAAATATGCCATTGTCGCTAAATGGAAACATCACATTGTTGCCTGTTGCCACAGGTGCAGCAGGCGGCGATGCTAACAGTAGTGGGGAGGCTGGAGGTAATCAGCTTGTACAGCAGTCGCAACAGCCAGCCTCCTCTAGCAGTGGGGCAGGGTACATGACCACTGCATCCACTGCCACAACGCAGACCTCATCCTCATATGGAGTCACCCAAACACAGAAGAGTAACGGATCAGTGACTGGCACGTTTCAGCAGAACATCCCAATTCAGCCAGACAACAGAGACGGGCAGCAGCCTCAACAAATTCTGATCCAGCCCCAGCAGGTTATCCAGGGTGGAACACCTCTTCAAACTATCCAGGCCACAGCAGGCGGTCCGGTGTTTGCAACTCCAACACTTAGTCAAGAAGGGCTTCAAAATCTTCAAATTATGCCAAACACAGGGCCCATCCTGCTGCGCACTGTGGGCCCTAATGGGCAGGTTAGCTGGCAGACCATTCAGATCCAGAGTCCAACGGGGACACAAATAACACTGGCCCCAGTGCAGTCCCTATCCCAGCTTGGGCAGAGTCAGGGTGGTGCTGGTGCTGCGGGGATTCCAGTCAATGCAGTGCAGATCCCAAGCCTTCAGACCATCAACCTTAACACGCTTGGAAGCACCGGGCTGCAGATGCATCAGCTGCAGGGAGTTCCCATCCCCATCACCAGCACAACAGGTTCGTCATTTACTTGCATATTAAACAGTGGGAGTTCTTAATAAAACTGTGTAGTTCTAATTCTGTAACTAATGTTTTGTATTTTTCTATTTTTTTTAATGTATTAGCAATTTTTCAGAAGATATTTTTTTTTTTTTTTTTTTTAACTTTACATATGAATAAATACAGGTAAAGATGACGAAGATGAAAAGTTTCTATGTAAACAGCTTCTGCATTTCCTGATTCGGTGCTCAAATCTGGCCGAACCAGTTCAGCCATTGGTTTTTACCTGAAGCTTTAACCACACTATGGGAGTCTGCAGTCTGTTTTTTTTTAACTGCTTTCATTCAGATCTTAATATTTCACCACAACTGTAGTGTTTTAGTGGGGGTGCAGCTTCACCACTGATGGTTTAGTTTATACCGCAGGCAACCAGAACAGTTACGTTTTCTCCTCTTTAGTGTTCGAGCTGAAAATAATCAAATGATTGCATAGCGATGAAAGTGAACTGGGTGTGCAGCATTATGGTAATTTTACCAGCAACTCTTATGAAGAATTTTGCAGATAAACTTTAGAAACTAAATTGCTGTAACATCATTGTTGTTTTATGTTTTTATGTAAAGGAAATGTCAAAAAATTAGATATAGTTTCTAAACATGTTTGAGGAATTTAAAGAATTTCCTTATGGTAATAATTGCCGCAAAAAAAAAAAAACCAAAAAAAAAAAAAAACATTTTATGTAAAACCTTTTTAGAACTTGATAAATGATATGCATTTAGGCTGGAAGGTTTAATAACATGTTTTGACAAAACGCTGTACTTGAATTATTTCTTCTCCACATATACAGGGGACCAGGTATTGCAGACAGGTGGAGAGGGTTTGGATGACAGTGCAGTTCTGGAGGATGAGGATTTAAGCCCTCAACCTCAGGGACGACGAAATCGAAGAGAAGCCTGTACCTGCCCGATGTGCAAAGATGGAGAGCCACGGTATGTGACGAAACTGTTTGGCTGTTGTCTTGGGTAAATGTGTTTACGATAATTAAATGTATTGAAGCGCTTTCCTCCTTTCAGTATGTTTTGTTTGATTAGGTTAGAGTTTTGTCTAACTTTCAGAATTCAGTGAAATTATTCATGTCTTAACTTTAGATACAGTTAAATCTTAGATGACCCTGAAGGATCAGTCTGTAGGATTTGGCGACATCTAGTGGTTAGGTTACACATCAGCGATATGATTGAAGAGAGGGAAAAATCCTGTTAATAGCTAGAGTCATGGGGGATCAGGGGTCAAATTTTCCTGGAGATTTTTTGGACTTTAATGAAATTTGAGATTTCTGAACCATAGCTAATGACAGATTTTATGCAAAATTAATCCAGCTTCATATTTAATTAAAATGTAATAGACTTGCAACAAATGGAAAATGAACACTCCTGTGATAGTTCACTTCACCATACATTACTGCTGTCAGCATCAGGATCACCCTAGATAACTGCATGTGTTGATGCAGCCTTTACTCTGAAACTTACTTACTGTAGAGTTTTCACTTTAATAGATTATGTAAACTTCTGACTATCAGGTAAAAAAAAACAAACAAACAAACAAACAAAAAAAAAACTCTTAAACTTTTCATGCAGTGACCCTAATAAGAAGAAGCAGCACATCTGTCACATTAGTGGTTGTGGGAAGATCTACGGCAAGACATCCCACCTTAGAGCCCATCTTCGTTGGCACACAGGAGAGCGTCCCTTCGTTTGCAGTTGGTCTTTTTGTGGCAAACGATTCACACGTTCAGATGAGCTTCAGCGCCATAAGAGAACACATACAGGTGAGGAGTTCAGTTTCCAGGTTGTGAAGTTTATTCCAAATAACTTAATGGATTAAATGTATTTTCCTTAAACAGAGTACAATGTCCCCATACTGTTACAGTTTTTCTAATCGCACAGTTAGTCTTAATCATAGCCCACAGGATGGCTTGCACAGCTCTTCATGTTTTCCTCGTTTATTTTCAGGGGAGAAAAAATTTGCATGTACCGAGTGTCCCAAACGCTTCATGCGTAGCGACCACCTCTCGAAGCACATCAAGACCCACCTGAACAAGAAAGTACCTGTTACCAGCAGCAGCCTCGCCGTGTCAGCCGATGCTGCTTCTCCATCTGCGGGAACAGAAACCAGCGCAGGAGTCGGCTCAAACAACGACCAGCATACCATTGTTGCCATGGAAACCTTATCTGCAGAAAGCCTTGCTCGGTTAGCCAGCAGTGGCATCAACATGATGCAGGTGGACCTTCACCAGCTCAATGGCAACAGCTACTAGGGACGGTGGAGAGACTTGCTGGACGATGAATTTGGACATGGGGGGATTGGGGTGGGGGTTAAAGGGCATGTTCCAGCAGAAACAGAACCTCTTGAAGGTGTCAGTCTGAAGGGGGTTCTCCGATGCTAATAATTGTAGAATTGAGGATAAAGTTTGATTTGCATCCTTGTATTTAGAGGCCTGTTTAGGGTTCCGAGGTGGACAACTAGGATTAAAATCTCAAATGAGAGAAATCACTGTGAAATCCTATTTCCTGTGAAAGGAAATGGTTTTACACTAACATCTGCCTCCACACATACAGCCTTACACCATGGTAAGGCTGCATTAAAAGACACAGGTCAGCACGCTTCATGATGTAGCTGTAATACTGTCGACACAGGTTTCTTCATTGAAGAGATGACACTACGTCAGACTCTTAATCTTTTTCTCTTGCTGTTTTGAGCTTTGCCCCCCTTTTTTTCCCCAAACGCCTCAGAAGTTCCCTGACCTGTCAGCCCAGGCTGATGTTTTATGTCCCTCAAGCTAACCGACACATCATCTCAAAATGAAATATCCTAAAATTATGAAAACGTTTTCAAATTTTCAGTTGTCAGAGTTTATTGAAGCCAGAAGCACAAATGTCTTTGAGGATATTTGTGTCATGAAATCCTGAGAATAACTCTTTAACCTCTTGTGAGAACATTCAAGCCATCATGCTTTAATGTCAGGATAGAAGCAAAGCATATTTTCTGTGTATATACTTGTTTTTTTTAGTACAGTACAGAAATTCTTAGCACAAGCAGGAATATATAACATGATTGCAGGTGATTGCCTTTCTATTGTCTGTACATCTTATGCACAATCAATCTTAATCTTATTTTTATATATATGTAGATTAAATTTGTAAACTTAAAAGCTTTCATATATTGTTATAAGATCCAGATCTTCCAGTTTCTTCCATCTTAGATCTTCCTTACAAGCATGTCAGTGGTTCTTTTTCCCCTCTTTGGATAATAGTTTTCAGTTATTTTTTTTTGCAATAATGTTAAATACTGAATATACAAGCTCCAGACCAAAGGTTTATCCTCTTTTTCTAAAAGCTACTTGGGAATCTTTCTTTGGTCCATAAGCTTTCTAAAAAGTACTCATCGAGAAATGCAAATGCCAAAATTATAACTGGAAAACATCCAGCTTGAGGCAGACTGTGTGTACTCTTCCTTGTCCAAACAAGTTGCAAAAGGTTTTGTCAGTATATTAAGTTTTGTTTTCTTAATAATTATGCTTTGTGAAATAATTGTAACCTGTGCAATGCATGTTTAAAACTTCAGTTCATTGGACAGCAAGTGCTCTTACCTCCTCCCCCCACGGTTTTAAATAAGGGATTTTTTAACATGTTTATACAACTACTGCAAATGCCAACAGCTGGATTAAAAAGACATCTTTCTCATTTCTTTGCAAATGTGTCTTTAGCTTTATTCGCAATACTCAAAGGACAGCAAAAATTAGCTTAAAAAGTTGGAACAATATTGTAAAATAAAAATAAAACCTCAGAACAGGAAGCGATGCAACAAACTGAACCTCCCCTCCCCACGTTAAAAAAATCATATCTCCACTTTCTCCTCGTCCTTCAGTTTTTCACGGAGGCTACAAGCACAAAAAAAAAAAAACAAAACATCGAAATATTTCATTCAGATATCAATTCAAACCGGTAACTGTCACCCTCAAAATGCTTACATGTAAGTCAATGAGGACACCGGAGTCATGACAGTTAAGGGGTAAATATCAGGTTAAAAGAGCCTGAGGCCTTGTAGAGACATAGCTAGGTCTTTATAAAAACTAATATCTGCCACATAGTTTAAAAAGAACATTGTACGCTCGGGACTGGTTTCAGAAGAGCTTACATCCATGCACAAATACGCCCCTGAGCATTGTTTTAAACATACTAAACACACAGGGAGCGGTGTGGCTTAAAGCTAAAACCTACATCAGCCAGTCAGATTGCTTCAAAAAAGCCATGACTTCCTGTTAGGAATTTAAATTAAATTAGAATATAAAGTTCATAAAACAAGACAATGTTCATCGGGAATCATGTCAAAGCAAGTATGTGGATATGTTGGCGTATTATTTGTCACAGACCGAAATGCACAATACCCTAAATCTCCGTTTTTCCCATGTACTCAGGCAAACACAAATACAGAGTTTTCTCAAATCTCCACTTTGGTCGGAGTTTTTATAAATAATCGTTTTTGATGATAAACTGAGTTTTCGTGTGGATAAAAAGGCCAAAAACGCATAAAAACGTATTTATTTTCCAAGCTATCTGGCTATGTGTGGAGTAGGCCTAAATCTCACCTGCTGAGGTAGGAGTGGACATTAGAAAAACCGTGGTACTGAGCCAGAGGGAATAAGATGCCAGTAGGGCACCGGCCATCGCGCTGACGGCAGAAACTACAGTTGCAAATACCTCGGCATGGGGGGCACTTCCAGTCCTGAGAAGACACCACAAAGTTTTTAGAGGGATAAGTTTAAAAAAAATTTAAAAAAAAAAAAAAAAACATTGTGACTATATGGTGTTATGGTTGACTTCTGCCTGCATCTTGTAATCTGATATATTCTCAGCGATCTTTAAAAGTAGCAAATCACACGGCATCTGAGGTAAATTAAATGTTCCTGAATGCAAAGATGTCACAATCTGTTATTTTTTTTATCAATTTCAATTTTCTGACTACCTGTTTAGTGTCCAAACCTTCTTAGGCATCAAAAAGGACAGCCAACCATACTGATAATGCATTGAATTTTAGAAGAATGGTTATTTATAAAACACACTAAGGTCCTTCCATGTAGCTGTAGTCTCATTACTCTGATCAAATCTGACTATCCAACAGCACCGTCTTCACATCAACCAAAATAAGACCTCTTAAATAGTAAGCTAGGGCTGCACAATATATCAAAAATATATGATCGCAGAATTAATATCACAAAGAAATGTTTGGAATGCATTATCTGCTGTTCTATTGCAAGTGTCATGAATTCAAACTTTAAATGTCAGTAACAGATTTAGTTTTGGGTGGAGTCTCACTGTAGTGTAGGTGTCGATGCTAAATGTGACATAGATGCTAAGGCCTGAGAAGCTGAAGGTGTTTAAAGCTGATAGAAAGACAAAAGTCATCATTACAGGACTTCCCTATATAAACCTCATGCCACTCTAGTGCAACAGATTTAAAATTAAATAGAGTTGGATTTCTTGGAATTGAAAAGTGAAACTTCTCTCCAGAAAACAGTTTTATAAAGTCTGTTTCCTGTTCACAGCTTTTCTTCTGAAGAAACAGGTGAGTTTAATTGTGGTTACATTAAATTCCAAAAAGACCAGATGACAGGGTTCAAAACTCCAAACTTTTCCAGACTCAATTTTCAAGGAGATCCAGATCCAAATCCAGTTGTAAAACTATGCTGAGGTCCAGTCTGATTTAAGAAGGTCTAGATGACAAAAAAAAAGCAGTGAAATGGCCCTTTTTCATTTTTAATTGCAATGTGGGTTATCTCAGTCAATAACTCTAAAATAGGGCCCTATAAAATCTATTTGATTCATTCCATACCTAAATTATTATTATTTTCCTCTCTTTTTAAAATAAATGTCCTTAAACACAGCACTGAGAAAAAAGCTGAAAAAAAAATTTGGATAAAAAACTATGCAAGTATCAAAATAAAGTGGATTCAGAGGACCCTGTATAACCAAACTAATCAATTTGCTAAAGGAAACTAAGCTGAAATATGACAATTTGCAGAAAATTTATTCATATTGAATTTGGATCTATGTAGCAAGGACTTTAAGAAATAGTTTTTTGTTTTTTTTAATCTTTGATAACATCATGAGAATTATCGCCAGGAAATATTTACCATATTCCTCTTTCCCATAAATATCTAGACCTCGAGTTTTTTTTTAAAAAGCTAATTTCATACTTCAGACTTTTCAAGATTGCATAGGAACCCTGAGAACAGGACGCTTTTTTTTGCAATTAAAAAAAAACATGTAACCCACCAAGCAGAAAAATCTTAAATTTCAACGCAAAGATGCACTAATGCAAAGACCAGAGGAATCAAATTCAGAAAAGCACAATGCAGTACGTGGAGCAAAAAAAAAAAAAAAATGCAGACATTCACTGAAACCTCCTCCTGAGGTTGCAGCCAAGCAGCATTATGGTTTAAGGCTAATTTGTGGTTTAAGGGTGTGGAAGCCAAGCAGTGTTTATGGGAACAACCCTTTTCTGGGCAGCAGTTCATGACCTGAATCTTAGGATAGGTTAAACGCCACAATAATGACCCAAAAGTATGCAAGACAGTCAACAACATAAAAATAAATAAAAAAAATAAAAAATTCCTATAAATTAAACTTAAAATATTTATAACAAGAAAAAAAAAAACATGTTGCTGGGTTTTTAGCTTAACAAATGTTCCTGCCAAGAATGTAATTAAGTAATTAGTATCTTTTATGAATTTCAAATGCTTCACAATGTCTAATTTGAATGTAAATGCCACTTCTTAGATAAAACCATAAAAGTCAAAATAAGTGTTTATTGCATTTGCCAATTTTATTTAAAGAATTTAATTCATCATCAGAATGCACACCCTGTGGCTGCACGTTAAATACTGATATGCATAGCAGTGTCTGCACAGAGCAGAGAGCACTGACCGGATTAAGCAGTGCATTCCTGACATCCTCTCCATATCTGTTTCTCAGGCACGGCCCGCAGAACTGACCCTGAATCCCCCGACAGTTCTCATTGCGGCAGCACGTCTTTGTGTCGACAGTTTTCTGCCGACACTGATGACATGTGGAGCCCTGACAATAACAACAAAAAAAAAAACTTTAGTAACTTTATACATATACAGTGCCCATAAAAAGTATTCACCTCCTTGGATGTTTTAACCTTTTATTGCTTTTACAAATCATTCATGATCAACATAATTTGGCTTTTTTGACAAAAAAAAAAAAAAAAAAAATCTTAATGACAACGTCAAAAGTGAAAACTGATTTCTATGAAATAATGACAAAAAAAAAAAGTGCAACATGAATTGAGACCTGATTGAGACCTTTCCACACAGACTGTGTGCTGTGATTGCAGCCAAAGGTACATCTAGTAAATACTGACTTGAAGAGGGTGAATGTTTATGCAATCACTTATTTCATGTTAAATATTTTTATTTAATTGTCATTATTTTGTAGAAATCAGTTTTCACTTTTGTCAAAAAAGCCTGATTTAGTTGATCAGGATTGTTTTGTAAAAGTAACAAAAAGGGTAAAACATCCAAGGGGGTGAAAACTTTTCATAGGCACTGTATCGACCTATGAGCTAAACGGCAATGACCCAATACAAAGATGATCTGGATCCCTTCGTAATCAGATCCAAGACGAGTCTACGCAAAACTGATACCTTACACCATGCTTCATGCTAGGTTTGGAGTTTCCAGCAAAGGCTTTCATGCAAAATATATTTATGATTGAAATATCAACACAACTGAGCGTGGTTTTTCTGTAATCAGGACATCATTGGAAAATATATCAATGTATTGTGAATTTTAAATTAAAATTAATTTCTTTCAACCTATTTCAACAAAGTTTGTAATAAACTTTGATATAAGAAAATCTATACATTTCTTTAATTTTAGCAACCACACAGAAGGCACTATGACAGATCTGGTGTTTGCTAAAACCAGGAACGTTAACAAGATTGCAAAGCGGTTACTGCAAACAATAGTTAACCACACATATTTCTGAGCCGTTTTAGATTTAGATTTAAAAGAGCTAAATGATGTGTTGCATTGATAGATGCAAAAGATACAAATAGAAAGGTGAACATATGCTTTAAAGATCTGATTAGAGAAATAAACTTAGTGTGTATCCTTAATAGGTATTAAGTCCACCACTGAACTTACTGTGACACTGTTGTACACCTTGTCTGTCATATTATCAGCCACCAACTCCAGCTCGTCCTCTGTGATGTCATCTACCGGACGGATTAGGTGAGGGTTGCTTTGATTGGGTCGTGGAGTGCCGCGCCGACGTGGAGCTCGGCGGACCTAAAACAGGTAATGAAGGTGTGCATTACTTGCATTAAACACCAAAATAAGTGTATACATATATGCTCCCATCATTTATTACCAATCTTATTAATCCAGCATCAGAATTTATTTGTAATGTAAAAGACATGGTTTTACTTACTAGTTTATTGTTCAGATTGCTGTTTAACTGACCTCCACCAGCTCTTCCTCCAAGCTGAGCTCCACATCTGCTTCCTGGGGAGCTAAAGGGTCCTTGATTCCCCCCATAGAGCGGGTCTGTCTACGACAAGAGCGTTCTGGGTTCCTCCTGGACTCTCTTTCACTTAAACCAGAGCGAGGTGGATGCTGTAAATTGGAAATGAATCCACACAATCAAGTAAGTCCCAAATGAAAATTCAAATTAGGACTCTGAAATCTGTTTTTGAACTTCAAATTCAGCACCAAATTACCAAACAAAAACAGCAATCATTATTGACAGTTATTTGAACACATACCCATTTGAAAGTCTTCTTTATGTTTAATAAATGCAATGTGTTCCTCTTATTCAGATATTCAAAAAGATGTCCATTTCCCATTTTCCTACCATACTCACAGAGTTTTTTGCTTTTGTCTGTCTGCCTGATTGTTTTTTAAAAAATCCAGTTTCTCCAGGGATTTTCTGCAGATCTGCCATCAGCTGGGCCAACTGTTGGGGAAATTAATATAAAGATAATAAACGGTAAATGAACATCAGTGCTTAATTTACGAGCCCTAAAACTGGTATTAGAAGTAATTTATTATGGCATCTTTAACGTCCTAAGGCTTATTTAAGCTTATTAGGCTTATTTAAGCCTTAGGACGCTTAAATAACTCAAAATTATTACAACTGTAAATGGGCCAGTATATTGGTATCCCCATAACTTAAGTCTTGTGTTTGCCAATTTTCCAGCCATCAGTCAATGGACATACCAGAGCATGTTAAGTTTTGATAACCAAGGAGGCATGTCCATTACCAGCGCAGTGACAATGTAGACTGAAAAAGTGTGAAACGTATGGTTGCACAGCCTCATGTCAATATAGCAGCTGCATCAAAACTGCAGGGGACAATCAGAGCCTGTCTCTGTGTGCCTCTGGATTAACAGCGAAGCTTCAAACAGCTCTGGTCAAGCAATCATTGAGTTCAACCTCTGCCTAATAGTTTATGTGCGAGGTGGAGCCAATCAGTGCATTCATTGCATGTAAATCACCTGAAAAGTCTCCACCACCAGGTCTATAGAGGCTGATGAGGAGAAATAATCTGCTGTTTCAGCAATCTCACTTTTATGTGGTTTCATGTTTGAAAAAATTGGGAAATAGTCTGGTTCCAGATTATAATAAAATTACATTTATACATAAAAAAAAACATATTGGTCAAATAAAATAAACAATCAGTGTGAAATACTCCAACATCTAGAATCAACACTGATTTTTATTGTGTCTTTCTACTCTAAGCAACAGTTAGACTAAACTTTAAGATATTGTCAAGAAAAATATTTAAACAAACGTCTAGTGAACGCTTTCCTTTGATGTCCTATAGCATCCTGGATACTGTAATTAAACCTCTACTTCCAAATACGCTTTAATTTAACATGAAAGTTTCCAAACACCATCATGATGCATGCATTTCTGAGTTACCTCTGCTTTGTTGGCCTTGATGTTCTGCTCTCTCTTGGCCAGGAAATTATCTGACTCATCATTTGCAGAACCTGATCCATGCTCCTCAGCCTGATATGGTTGACTCACAGCCTTCTCCTCATCCTCAAATGTGACATGTCTCCCCTTCTTTGTCCCTTTGGGCTGTCTTGGCCTCTTCACCCCTTTCTTTCCTGCTATATTCTCCTCCTCTACGTTCTCAAACTCTGAGAGCTGGAAAGAAGAAGCAGAGCGAAGTGCAATCCTCAGCCTGAAGGGCTGACAGGCAGCAGGTGGTTCAGATGTGGCCTCCAGCTCCATGGGAGAAGAGTCATGTTGTGCTTCAGGATGAAAAACTAAATTCTGTACATAAACAGGAAAGGTTTGTCATAAGAAACAGATTTCTAGGAGTTTGCACAGTGGAATTTATTAGCAAAAAAGGTTGGAAATATGGATCTTGATGTACTTTTATGTTGTGCTGTATGTTTAAAATGCCTGGCTGCAAAACAGAAACTGGGCTGGATTTAATAATTAAAAACAATTAAACATATTACATTTAAAGGCTTCTGTTTCATATCTAATGTTGCATGTTTTGACAATAAGTGCAAAAACATACCATATCTGTGAGCTCAGAGTCAAAAAAGCCATCAAATATCTCAGCACTTTCAGAGCCCTCTGCAAACACATCAGCTAGTTTCTTCATTTTAGCTTCATGCTCCGTCTGTATCAAGAGTGTATAAAAACAGCCTGAAAATTTATATTAATGTTCAGTTTAAATTCAGTTCCCATTCAATGAGTAAAAAACATATATTTTTACCTTTTCGTTCATGACTCCACAAGTGAAAACCTCTCAAGTTTAGCTAGGTTCTCCAACAGACAAACCTGTCGTTCAAACCTGATTGGAAATTAGTGGCGCTTGTTTTGAAGATTTGGACAGCACGAACACAACCGGGATGGTCGGTGCTTTGTTTGGTGACGACCAAACAAAGCCCTCACAGGGAGATGTGGACACTAAATCCAAAAGATGTTTTTTTGTAGTTGTTGCTTTTTTTTTTTTTTTTTTTTTTTTTTTTTTTTTTTTTTTTTTTTTTCTTTTTTTTTTTTGTCTTGTTTTAAATGTTACCTTCATAGCTGCAACTAAGATAAAAGAGTCGATACGTAGAATAAATATTTTTGCTTCTAAAGCACAAGCTTTGATTTCTCTACTTAAAAACGACTGTCAAAGTTAAAGTAAATTTGGTCCTGCTTGCTAGAGGGTCCGCGAAATTATTGCCCTATTGAGATCTTTAATAAGGCTGTAAAAACTAAATTAAGGGAAAAAATATCATTTTATAGAATTAAGATTTTTCAAAATCTGAAAGGTGTGGTGTGTATTTCAGTTCATCCCGCTTTACTCTGAAATAAAATTGAGTACCGTCAATTGCTTTCAGAGGTATCCTTGTTAAGAAATAAAGTCATGGGGAAACCTTTGCAAGTCTTTATTGCTTTATTTTAAAACCCTATTGTCCTCATTGACAGCCTCAATCTGTAATGTGTTAGATTGACAATGCTGAATACTGTTTGTTTAAAAACCCTTGTTTTAAAGGTGTGCTCACTGATACAAGCAGGGTATTTACCCGTTTTGTTTTTCGGATTTTTCTCTTAAGAACTTGTCAAATCTTCTTTATTGATTTGCTAGTTTTTAAATTAATTATTTTTATTTGTAATTTATTTTTTCTTCTCTGTAGAGGAACCTTGGGCTTTAGAAGAGCACCCTCAAATGAAATGTATTGTGTTGGTTTATTTTTAGTTGAACTGTTCAGAACAGGTGTCACGTTAGAGGGGGAAAATGTTTTTTAAAAACTTAATCATGGTCCAACTTAAATACGTGGCATTGTAACAGGGATGTGTATTTTTAATATATAGAGATTTGGTGTTTAAGATATAAAACACAATATTGTGTATTTTTTTGTCCTGTTATGTCATCATATTCTCTATTTTGAACCAGAAGGAGATGCTGGCGGTTCTAGGGGATGCTGGGGGAACTTGGTCTGTATCCGCCCCTGTAGCCCTCTGTGTCTCAGATGCACAGCCCACACTGCATGGTGGGTAGGATTATGACTACTACAGGGGACTCCTCCCGAGCCTGATGGTTCCGCTTTCCTTTACATCTGTGATCCTTCCTATGCGTTAACTACAGCCAACTTCCGCCTCCACTTTAGCGCACACAGACAAGCAGACCAACCCCCACACATGGTGCAATGACATGCAGAAGCAAAGAAAAAAAATCTGAACTATATTTGCTTCTTGAATGCCTTTGGTTGCAGCAGAATCGGCTTCTTTTATTTTCCTTTCTTTGTTGCTGTTCTTCTGTTTTGTTCCACACTGATGTTGCGATTGTTGTTTTACCTGACTTCAGCTGCCGTCTCCTTGTAATTTTTACGACCTCTCCCAGGTTTAAATAATGTTCTTTTTTAACTAAAGGAAAGTAGTTTTTTTATTTTTATTTTTATGATTTTACCGTTTGAGGCCATATGTCAATGATGCCATGGATTTCTGGTACAAACAACAAGCTGTGCTTGTGTAATTCATATCCGCTGACTCATCCAACTCAAAACATCTTTGTTAGTGTTCTCTTACAAAAGTCATGGCCACTCCTTTTGTGACAAAGTAAAATACACTATCAGTCGGTCCATTTGTCATTCCCAGTCAGCTGCTGCATTTTTGCCATTACCACATCCTCCTCCTCCTCCTTCTTCTTTTATTTTTATGGCGGTTGGCAAACAACTTAAGGTGCATTACCGCCACCTTCTCGATTGGAGTATGTATCAGATGTTCTAATACTATTATATTCTTTTCAAAATACCTGTTCTTCTCAAAAAACTAAAAATGCTGGTAAAAACTACATCCCCTGACGATCTTTAAAGCAATTCCCTTACCTCTAACTTAATTTTATTTTTTATTTAAATTACTAATCTCTCTTTCATGTACATATTTATTACATTCCAAGAAAATATGTTGTATAGTTTTCATTTGACCACAATGAACACAGAAACCTGTAGCATGTTTGTTGATTATTTTAAGAGTACTATTTAATCCTGTATAACAAAATCTCAACCTCAAAATAATATCTTCTTCTTTCTTAACTCTAATATAATTTCTAAATCCCCAGCTTTTTTTGAATACTATAATTAAATCTAGCATTGTGTCCTCTATCCCATTGTTCTTGCCATTTATTCTTAATATATAATTTTACTGTACTCTTAACCTCACTTTAATTTATTTTAACATTTAAATCCTCAATATTCTTTTTGTAGCATTTTTAGCAAAACTTTCAGCCATTTCATTTCCTACAATTCCAATCTGCGCAGGAATCCCTACCAGTTTAACCTCTGAACCATAATTTTTAATCCTGAATATTGCGTGAGTTATATCCAATATAATATTTAGCCTTGTTTTTGAATACACCTTTTGAATACTTGTTAATGCATTACTTGAGTCTGAACAAATTATAACCTTCTTTCCTCTAATTTCTTCAGTCCATTCTAAAGCCGTCAAAATTGCCATTAACTCTTCTGTATAAACTATTAATTTATCTGTTATTCTTTTATTTCTCATATTATTTAAGTCTGGAATTACAAAAGATATACCTATTCTATTATTTATAATTTTAGAAGCATCTCTATAGATCTGTATAAACTCTGAATATTCCCTTCCTGTGTATCTTTCCACCTCATTACTTTCTAATTCTCTTCCCCGTTTGTGTAAATGTAAATCAACTGTAACCTGTCCAAGGATCCGTGATGGGATAATAGGAATAGCAACCGCAGGACTAATTTGAAAATTATCTATCCTTACGTCTATTGTTTTATCCAGGAATAGCCATCCAAAACTATTAAATTGTTTCTTCTTTTTTTTTTTTTTTTTTTTTTTTTTTTCTTCACAAGGTTGGAGAGTATTACGTGGAGGATGATTTTCACAATGTCCTTTAATATTGGACCAGTAATTTATGACCAGTTGTGTTCTCCTGAGCTCGAGTGGCATTCCACCCATCTCAGCTTGCAGAGCTGAAACTGGAGTTGTTTTCCTAGCTCCACAGCAAAGCCTTAACGCTTTTGCCATTACGTTCAAGACGGACGTATCCTTTAAGGGAGGGCGTGGCTTCCTGCAGCACATAGGCATCCTCAATGCGGAAGACAAACTAGAGGCTTCCTATTTCTAACTTATCAAGAACAGAGACAAGGTCCTCAGGTAAACCTTAAAAAATTT
Source organism: Anableps anableps (assembly GCA_014839685.1). Taxonomy (NCBI): domain Eukaryota; kingdom Metazoa; phylum Chordata; class Actinopteri; order Cyprinodontiformes; family Anablepidae; genus Anableps; species Anableps anableps. Next base: position 13,535,272 of record CM026069.1, read on the forward strand.
TCTTGCAGACATTACAGTTTTGCTATCACATCAAATACATTTGAACTGTAACAATTAGAAGGGTGAAATAACTACTTCTTGATAGGGTTTTTTTTTTTTTTTTTACTTGTAAAATAGTTAAATGTTTTCCTGTTTTCGAGGAATTACGGTTTGAACTTGAGCAACAGTATTGTTAAACGTTTTTAAACATGCCAATTAAGACATATACGCCACGAAGCTAGTTTAACTTTACTTTTAAAACAGCAATTTCGAGTGTTTTAAACCCCTGCATTGAATTTGAAGGAAGTGTAATGTGTTTTTGTAAACGGGTTCTTATTGTAATCCTTTTTATCAAAACAAACCAATCAAATCAGCCAGTCTGTTTCACCCATTACTATCCATTAAGGACCATACCTTATAGGAAACGCCCACTGTGGTCTGTAATGCTTGGAAATCTTAGATGGAGGTTCAATCACTATAGTGATCAAAATATTTGTGCTTGCAGATTTTCTTTAGTTTTTTTTGGTCAAAATTCTTTCCTTTTATTTATTTTTTTTAACTGATCACCTCATAAATAGAGTACATTACACTTACTGGCCCCTTTATTAGGTACATCTTGCTACTGCATTGGACCGGCTTTTACTTTCTGAACTGCCTTTAATTTTTCATAGCCTTGATTCAACAAGGTGACAGAAACATTCAGCTGAGATTTTGGTTTATATTTACATAATAACATTCCAAATTTGTCAGTTAAGCAGTGTTGGTACCAAGGAGGCCAAAGTGTGCAAAGAAAATACCCCCCACACTAATAAACAGCCACCACCAGTGGTAAATACCACGCATGCTTTCACGTTGTTTATGCCAACTTCGGACTCTACTGTCTTAATGTCGCAGCTACAATCATCACTCATTGGACCAAGCAGCATTTTTCCAGTCTGTTTCTGTCCAGTTTTGATGAGCCTCAGTTTTCTGCTCTTAGGAGTGCCATCCGATTTGGTCTTTTGGTGCTGTAGTGTGTCTATTTCAAAGTTTGCAGAGTGTTGTGCATTTGGAGATGTTGTCCTGCATACCTGGGTTGTAACACGGGGTTATTTGCACCATTGTTAGCTTTTTGTTGTCTCGAACCTGGTACCTAAGATCTCCTTATCCTCCCCTTACATTACTGTGAATTACTGGGTCAATTACTTAACAATATAAATCTTTTCCAGTAGGTTTTTTGAGACCCAAACTCATCATCTAAGCAAGTTAATACACTGACTATGTGGCCAAATCAAGGTGGGATTTCACACCAAGCCATAATCACATTTTTGAGAAGTTTGTTACCAATTACATCTTGTTGCTTAGCCAAGATGCATAATTGTGCTGCTTTTCTGTATCAGGTCCTCCTCCAATGGGTCAACAAAATCCTGCCTTCCCTCCAGGCTGCAACCCTGGATTTCCCACTGCTCCTGCATCAGGACTCTTCCCCCAGGGTCCAAACCCTGCATACCCTGCAGGCCAATTTCCAGCTCCCATGAACCCAGCCATGGTTCCTAATGCACCTCCAGGGGCGATGCCTTGCACAGCTCCTGGACCTCATGCATATCCCATGGCTCCTGGAGGTGTTCATCCAGGTCCATACCCCCACTCTCCCAAAGGGGGCCACCACAAGGGCCACCATCAGGGTCCTCATCATGGTGGATTACATCCTGGGCCTGGAATGGTAGTTGGAGGACATGGACACAAAAAACATAAGAAGATGAAGAAGATGAAGAAAGGTCACAAGCATGGACACCACAAACATGGCAAGGTGAGGTTTGGTTCAAACTGGGAATGATGGTGTAAAACATCCTTAGAGCGACTAGAATATGAATGTTATTGTTGGATAAATGGGCAGAAACACAAACCTGATCTATCAGGACTAAATGTAGGACTAATATAATCATAGTCTTAGGCTATGTTCCCACTGCAGAGTTTGATACTCAATCTGAAATCAGATTTTTTTTGCATTGTTGTTTACATTACTCTTAAAATGTGGTCGATATCTGACTCCAGTGTGAACTGTTCGCAGTTCCAAACTGACCCGCTTGCGCAAAACAATAATAACAATGACATTGCACACAACACGGTTTGGTCCAGAAAACTGGGTTTTTTGTCTAACTCACATGATTTCAGTTGTTGTTTATATTTTCAGTCTTGTACTAAATGTAACAGTTTATTACATGCATTTTGAGTGAAACGTCTGTAATTTATGTTAAAAACTGACACTCTGATGTGTATTATTATATCACCAAAACTGTGTGTGTGTGTGTGTGTGTGTGTGTGTGTGTGTGTGTGTGTATATATATATATATATATATATATTTATTTTTTTTCTTTTTTGCATTTTTAGCATTCAGGCAGCAGCAGCAGCAGCAGCAGCAGCAGCAGCAGCAGTGACTCAGACTAAATGTTCGAGCTCAACACCCAGCCTTCTGAGAGTGCTTCATCCAAAAGTGCAACTCATCTTATTAACTAAAATCAAACCGTATCATTTTTACCTACACAAGCAAAGGATTTCATAATATCGTTTTATCATTAATTTGTGACACTAAAGCAGCATGCACACTAATTGTTTATTTCAGTGTCTGAGATTCAGTTTCTTTTCATTTCCTTTTAAAAGAGATGGGCCGTTACAGTTTGTAATGTTTTGGCCTTTAGTTTTGGTTTCTGTGCTGTTACTGTTAGTTTTTCTCTGTTTTTGTACACATAAGTACACAAAAACAAGTGTACAACCATCAAGTGTTCTGTTTTTGTAAGATGTGTTTTCCAAGTAGAATGTTATGCAAGTGCAGAATTGGACCCACTATGTGTTCAGTCAGTGTCTGATCTTATGCTCACCACTACATGGCTTCAGAATAAATCAGTGAATCAATGAACTACATAGTAGTGTGATCTTTCTTTTCCATTTTATTTTAGTACTTTTTTGTATTCTGTTGAGATAAAATTACTTTGTGAATTATGGATGATTCTTCTTAAATCTAAAGTTGCAAAATGCCGTCACTCTTTTTAACTGAATATTTACAATGTGAGATATGACTATTAGCTTGAACATTGAACATCTTAGGTTTTCTTTATCCCATAATGGGAGACAGTTGGAAGCCCTTTTGGAAATGCATATTTTTTTTACAATTAAGAACAAAAATTTTTGCTCAGTTTTTTGTTAACAGCAGTTGATACATACAATTATTCTTGATATGGTTCTGTTTAGTATAGAAGAAACCGCACATCAATAGAAACAGCTAAGATTTTAAAAAGCGTTTTGTATCTACACAGGTTATTTTTGTGTGATGATTTGGAACATGGAAATATAACACAAATAATAAAACAAACAAAAATAACCCCACTAAAATACATGACTTTAAAGGTAATTTGAGGAAATTTAGAAAAATTCAGTTTACCATTTGTCTTCAGCAAAAGGTTTTGAGATTTTGTTGTATGTTACTAGGCTATGTATTGTATTTGGTTCATATGGAAAAATCACTTGATAGACACATCAAGAGACCAAAGTAACATAGCTATTCATTATATTGACTGTATTGCATCTTCTTGGTGTTTGTGATTATTGTAAATATACTTCAATAAGAACATTTGCTCTTTTTTTTTTTTTTTTTTTTTTTTTTTTTTATTAGCAAAATGTTATTTTCATGCAGGAAAATCCTACAAATATTTTATGAAATGCTTTTTCATTCTGTATAATGATTATTTAAATAAAGCATCATGTGTAGCAGCTATTTATATTTTTCCTATATCTAAGCTACATGCTCAACATTCTGGCACCTTTTGAGATTGGAACTACCCTGCTGTAATATGGTTTGGAATAACATATTTTACCAAACCATAAAATCCCAAAGTCCAAAACATGAGTGTTAGGTTTCTTGATCTCTCTAAATTGGGTGTGAGAATCTGTGTGTGCATTGTTGTTTGGCCTCTATCTCTCTGTGCTGCCCTGTGATGGACTGATGATCTGTTCAGGGTGTGCACCCCCACTCACACAATGACTCCTATAGAGAAAGGTACCTGCAACCCTTGAAGGATAATCAACAATAGATGGATGGGTAGGATAAATGGAAAAAATGCCTTTTATAAAATATTAACCAACACTTCAAGTCTTTTGTACCTCCAGGATCACGAGCCTTAATTGTGAAGTCCATAAACCCTGACTTTGAACTTGTCAGATCACAAAAAGGCTCTAAAATTTAAACTGTAACCACTAAACAATGTGATACTTTTTGCTCTATGACCTGAGCCAGAAAGTATTGACTTGAGTGTTTTAGGCTTGTTTGGTATCAGCTAAGAAGGCACTCCAAGCACATTCTTGGTGCTGAATTCCTTTCTCACATGATCACTGTGTGGTGAACAGATTAGTCACTCATTACCTTTATCCCTCAGACATTTCATTCTTTGTCCTGTAATATGTATTAGGATTTATTGAATGTAAAACTGTTTTTCATTAGAACATGCCTGCAGGGGTGTGTACACCTTTTTCTTCCACTCTAGATGTATTAAAGAAGGTTCTTCTGCTCTTTGATGCAGTGTTAAAGATTTACAGCATTATGAAAGTAATTTTAATTGTAGATATAAAGACAGTAAAGGTTTTTACAGTATATGCCTGCATTTCTCTTTTTCATGATTTGTTGTTATTGAATAAAAAATTAAATATCTGTTTAGATTAGCATTGATTTAGAATGCTTATTATATTAAGATGTTTCAGTTATAATTTTTGTTCAGATCACATAGAAAAACACAAACCCATCATTGATAAAGTCAATGAATCATTAAATATTTTCAGTTTTGTTACTATGTTTAGACTTGCTGACTCATTGTCATTTTGGTATGACTCAAACACCCAAGCAGAGCAAATATCAAAAGTTGAGGCATTTAAATAAATAACACATTAAAAACAATTTAACTTCCAGTTTAAAATAAGAGCACAGTTGTGTGACACAGGACCTTTTGAAAATGTAGGTTTAGGTCTAAAATACTTGTTTGGTTATGCTGTAGATCGATTTAATCATGATGCACCAACTGAACACCTCCAGGAAGTATTTATTTCTTTGGCCATCAGAATGTACAACCACTCAAAAGTAATACTTTATCCTGTTTGATTGTCTTAATAGACTAAATTTTTCTCTCTCACTCTCTCTTTTTGAATGCTTTCCTGATATTTAATGACATTTTTATTTTTGCTTTGTTCTTGTGAAGCCTTGTAGTAAAACAATTCCCCCATGAAAGTAAAAATTTATATGTTAGTCTGGTTAATAGGCAAAGAGCTTTTTCTGTGTTATTTTATAAAGCATGTGAGTCTGTATGACGCATTTTTGTGACACAATTTGTCCATGATGTAATGGATTTCTGGTACAGGTACAATTCACAGGAGTAAATGGCCTACAAAGAGGTCATGTGAGTGTTTCTATGGTAACTCCTGACTCCTCCCAGTGGAAACATCCTCGATAGTGTTCTTTAACGAGTATTATCGTAACGCTGTGTGTGACAAAGCAAAACAGAACAAGTCGCTCAACTTTTCATTCCCTGTCTGCTGCTGCATTTTGCCATTACGTGAACGACGTACGTGTCCTTTAAGGGAGGGCGTGACTTCCTGTCGCATTTTAACACGGCTTCAACACGGAAGACAAACAAGACGTCCCAAGTTCCCGACAAAACCTTATCAAGAACAGCGACAACATCTCCAGGTAAGCCTGCAAACTTATGTTTACGGACACGAGAGCTTTGCTGTTATATGAAATGGTGTTAAACTTTAGCAATTACAAGATTCCTGTACTTTGAAGTGTTTGTTTGGCTTGTAAAACTGGGATAAAAGGAGAAAGTTCTAGGTTCAGGGCACGAGTTAATTTACTTGGTAATTAAGTTAAAAAAAAAAAGTTAAAGTCCTATATTTTATCAATTTCAGAATCACTACACTCAAGTTTACAGATTTCAAATCTTTATTTCTTGTAATTTTGATAAAAATTCAGCTTCTCAGAAAGTTTGAATATTACATGAGGCCAGTAGAGTACATTATATGATTAGAGTATTTGGTCAGGGCTCATTTTGTTTGATTTACTACATCAGTTTGGCATAACATTTATCTGAAAGGAGGACTTGTACTTCTGAACAACAGTCTGATCCTTTTTTCTTCAGCCCAGGTACCCCCCCCCACCCTAATATTTTCTCCAGGTCAGGAGATGTTTAAGCACAAGAAGTCGTTGTTTTCCATGTCCTGAATTCATCTGTCTGGTGGCTCCTGAAGCACTGACTCCAGATACAGTCCATGCCTTGCAAAGTTCCCTCAAAGTCTTGAGCAGGCCCTGGCTTCACAGTCTTCTCAAGGCTGGAGTTATCCCTGTTCCTTGCGCACCTTTCCTACTATACTTTGTCCTTCCACTCAACTATCCATTATTATGTTTGTATACAGAACTCTGTAAACAGCCCTCTTCTTCAGCAATGATCTTTTGTAGCTTTACCTCCTTATAAAGGGTGTCACTAACTGTCTCCTAAACATCTGTCAAATCAGATGTCTTCTCCATGATTGTGTTTGCCACGACATAAGATTTCTGTCTTAAATTATGTTTTTCTTAATATTCTAATTTTCTTAGAAAACAGAATTTATGTTTTTCATAGCTGTAAGTCATAATAATCAAGTTTTACAGAAATAAACACTTAAAATATGTCACTCTGTGTAATGAATCTATATACTTACAGTTAAGTTACATTACTGAAATTAATTTTTTTTTTTTTGATAATTTACTTTTTTAGATTCACCTAATATATTACTATTTTAAGGTAACATCCTTTTCATCCAAATCAAAGTGGTTGAAATGGCAAACTCTCAGTTTGTTCCACTCAGGTTTGCTCAGCTACCGAGCAGCCTCTAATTCGCTAAAATGTTTCTGTGCTGCTTTTATCTCTCTCATTTTTTAAGAAATGTAATGTGTTTTTGTTACAAACTGCTTGCGGAACAAATAATTTTTATAGAGGCTTTATTTTTAATTAGGGTACATTTTGGCTAAGTAAATTCAACCACTGAATATGTGGAATGTAAAATGAGACAGATCTTGAAATAGACCTTTTACAATGTTTTTTTTTTTTTATTATTATTATTATTTTTTTATTGCGTTTTAGCAAATGATTTAATATATAAACCTTCTCTATTTTTCTTTTTTTTTTTTAGGGCATTTTTTTTCTGAGACTTGTACATATCTGCTGATCAAGCTAAAACACAAGCTATGTGGCCAAATCAAGGTATGCATATCAAGCCTTTTATCACATTTTGTTATATTATTTCTTTTATGAAGTAGAAGATGTGTAATTGTACTTCTTTCTGTGTCAGGTCCTCCTCCTCCTCCAATGGGTCAACAAAATCCTGCTTTCCCTCCTGGTTACAGTGCTCCATATTTAACTCCCCCTGGACCTGGAGTCTACCCCCAAGCTCCACCTCCTGCTTACCCTGGATACCCTGGATACCCTGCAGGCCAGTATCCTGCATGCCACTACTCAGCTCCTGTGAGCCCAGCCTTGATCCACCATGGACCTCCAGGGGTGATGCCCCATGGACCTCCTGGACCTCATGCATATCCCATGCATCCTGCAGGACATCTATTCCATCCCAGAGGTGTTCATCTAGATCAATTCCTGCATTGCCCAAAAGGTTTCGGTCATGGCCCCCACAAAGGTCATCATCACCATGATGGGTTTAACCCTTCGGCTGGAATAATAGCTGGAGGAATGGCGGTGGGAATGGGTTTGCTTTCTCACAAAGCTAATAAGAAAATGAGGAAAAAGATGAAGAAGGCTCACAAATATCACATGCATGGTTACTACAAACATGGCAAGGTAAGGCTTGGTTAAAAGCACAGATGTTAAATGGGGTAGGAGTTAATTAAAATAATTATTCTGGCATCTGAATAATAATACTGTGGTATAGGTTAATCCTGATACCTCTATCTTTATCTAACAGCAATAGTAACTCAGTCATGAAACAACAAGTTTAGTTTGCTGCACAAATAGAGACTTGTTTATGTCACGTGTTGTTTCAAGAAGATCATTACTCTCTGAAAATTAAACGGTATGCTGACAGAATAAAACATGAGGCCTGTTGTTAGAATAAAGGCTAGCATTAAATTAAACGATTTGCTGTCCACATAATTTATTTACCCATTGATGCCTAATTTTATCTACCTTTGCTAGTTTTAACTCTATGTATAAGCCTACCTAAATAGTAGAAGGTCACTGTCAGCAGTTTCTAACTCATTGGATGTTTTGCTCTATCAAATAAAACATGGGTTGTTTGTGTTTGTTAAAATATTTAATTATATATGTATTTTTTTCTTTACAGTGGTCCAGCAGCAGCAGCAGCAGTGACTCAGATTGAGGCTTTCATCTCCAGCCATCAGAGAACATCATTGCATTTTTTCTTCCAAAAATGCAACTCACTCAAATAAAGTCACTGGACAAGTACATTATGTCATAATGTCACTTACAGTGCATGTGTGACATTTAAAGTATATGCATCTAAGTTATTCCTTCCTGGACCTGAATTTCACTTTCAGTTGAGGTGTAATGTTAAAGTAAAAAGTTTTGCATTATGGATTTTTTGCTATTGGTGTTGTTGTTTTGTTAGTATAAATGCAAAAATACAAGTCATCAAATGTAAAGTTGTTGTCTTTTACTTAAATTTGTAAATTAATGTATTTAATTGTTTTGTTAGTACAGTTACTTTCCTAGATAGCTCATAGGATACAGAGTATAATGTTATGTTGAGCATTAACAAACTACAGAGTATTCTTCATTTTTTTTTCTATTCTAATTGCATTTAAAATCTGAATAAAATATATTTAAAAACTCCTGCTCCATAATTTGGATGAATATTTCATAATATGTTTGCCTCTTCTATTGCATTTACACTGTCCTGCAAAGGTATTCATACCTCATAACACACATTCACATTTTGTCATCACTTTAGTTACAATCAGAAACTTAAGTGTGTTTAGTTGTAATTTTATGTAAATAAACCAATGCAATAAAAATTAAAATCTGGAAATTGTGGCATGTGTATAATATGTATTCATCTTCCCAGAGTCAATGCTTTGTAGAACCACCTATTGATGCAATTAAAGTTGCAAGCCTTTTTTGGGGTACGTCACAACCAGGTTTGTGCATCTACAGGTTGAAGTTTTTGCCCAGTCTTTGGAAAATAGCTGAGGCTCAGCCAGATTGAATGGAGGGGATCAATGTTTAAGTCTTGTCACAGATAGTTGGATTTAAGTCAGGTATTTTACTGGGACATTTTAACACATAAATATGCTTTGAATTAAACCAGTTTAGAACTCTAGCAATGTGTTTAGGGCCAGTATCATGCTGGAAGGTGAACATCTGCCCCAGTCTCAAGTATCTGGCTGCCTCTAACATTTACAGGACCGTTTTGTATGTAGCTGCAGCCATCCTCATATTCATTCTGGCCAGCGTCTCTTTGTTTGCAGAAGAAAAGCCTCCTCACACTTTAATGCCACTACCACCATGTGTCATTATGGGCATGATGGTGTTCGATGTTAGTTTTCCTTCACACGTAGCATTTTACATGTAGGTCGAAAACTAGATTACACAAATAATATACTAATTTGCTGCTTCTCTGATTCATTCTCTCCTGGCCGAGTCTGTCATCATAGATGGACAATCATATATTGGTAGGTTTATAGTTGGGCCAGCCATGCTCTTTCCATTTCAGATAATAAACTGACTGTGAGATGTTCACAGTTTGTGAAATTGATTTATAACCTAAGTATGCTTTAATCTCCTCCAGGAGTGACCTCTCCTGACTTTTCTGGTTCACATCTTAGTCTTTAGGAAGCAGTTTGTATAGTAATGTATTCTTATAAACTTCTGCATTTTTGCTGAGATTAAATTACACACAGGTGGACTCTGGATTATATTTACTTTGTTTTTTGTAAATAATAATAATAAAAAAAATATTAAAAAAACAAACAAAAAAAAAAACACATGTACCTTGTCATTTCCTCCAAAATTGTGCTTTGCTTTGTCCATTATTACCATTATTACTATTATTATTATTATTATTATTATTATTATTATTATTATTATTTATCTATTGCATAAAATTTATAAAATAAGACACCCTCAACTTTGTGGTTGGAACTTGACAAAATGAACAAAAGTTCAAGGGGTAAAATTGTTATTATTTTTTAAAATAATTTTTAGGTATTTGTGCAAGGCACGATAAGCAGCCCAGTTGCTGCAGCAAGCATCATGGCCACGAGTGGGTTTTGAAATTTAAAATCCTGTTTTAATCATTATTTATCAAACCTTGACTAGATTTTCTAATTTTTTTTTATCATATTTGACAATAAATCTGAATTAATTTAGCTGATTGTAAGCAATTTTTAATCACAAACTTCCATTAAGTATCATTTTAAACAGCAAAAAATAATTATTTGTTTTGAATGTTATTGTTATTTTCAGTATGGTAGCATCACACGTGGATGAAGGAATATTTATCTGGAGCATCTTCAGCTCATCCTCCTGGGTGGCGGCGGTGAGGGTTTGTGATGGGTGAAGGGTGGTAGTTCAAAGGTTACAGTTTTGTTGTCTTTGTGTAAAGGAGTGGAGCTCGATCTCGCATCACTCTTCCCTCTTCCCCGAGTCCTTTCTAAACTCTCCCCCGGGTTTTTACCCTCCCGAACCTCTCCCCTTCTACCCTTAAAACCCCAACCCTCCCCCCGATCAGTCAGTAGCGCTCCGATCAGGTGAGTTTTCTCTGGTGTTTCCTATTTTATAACATATTTGTTATGGTCAGAAGTAGCGGAAACAAATCGCGCCTGTGCAGCGTGCTAATAGGCCGCGTGAGGACGATGAGCACGCAATCTGCGCTCGGAGTGATATCGCTAGTTTAGCCTAGCTTATTTTAAAGAACTACAACAGAGAGTCCCTTTGTGGCGGTTTTAGTTACTAATTTACAAAGTTTACCAAGCAAGTTTGTTGAAGAGATAAGAAAAATGCAATTCAAATAGCCCTGATTTTTGTTATAATCTGTTAGTAATGTTGACGAATTAAGCTAACAGGCTAAATATGCTAGCAAGCACATGCATGTTCCATTCATTTTCCTAGCACGGCTACAGAGGGCTAATGGACTTTCATCTACATTAATAATTTAAATCTTACTTTTAAATCTTCAGAATAAGCGCTAAACGCGTTTATTTTAAATCGAATGCATATATGTTGGAAATTACACACTCATCCAGATGAGCCCTGAGATGAGAACAAGGCATCTAGTTTGTTAGTAAACTTGTTTTAAAGCTAACGAACGTCGTTAGCATATTACCATATGCTATTTTACCCCTGGAGAGAATAGATGTACTGTAGAAGACCTTCCAGCAAGCTGGTGATATAGATAGATCAACATTTAGATGTTATAAAAGCCTGCAACCAAACTGCAGAAACGCCTTCAAGCTAAAGATTTTCTCTCTTGGTATCCATCAGCCTGCTTGATAATTAACATTTTCATTAGCCAATTATGTAATTGTTTGCGATTGATTATGGGGAATACATGTTTCAAAATTCAGTTGTAGATGAACCACTTTAGTTTGTCATTTAGTCTGGAATATCAATGTAAAAGTAGTGTGGATCTTTTCTGACAGATTTTTTATATCAAAATATTTACTGAGTTGATTAAGTACTCTGCCCATGCCTTAAAATACTTGGCTTATTACCCACTTCTAGATTTATGAACTTTTAATAAAATTATAAGTATGACGCAAAACTGTGTTATCTTACCTTTGTAGTACAACTAACATCTTAATGCCTTTTAATATGGCAGTTTTATAGCTTATATTTCCCTTTTCATTCCTTTGCATGATGTTATTTTTCTGTATTTATACCCTTTAGATCCATCTTTGTGACCAAAGACCCCCAGTTTCTGTACAGACCACTACAGTTGCCGTTATGGACTCCGGAGTAATTGAAGGCGGACTCAATGTCACCCTTACTATAAGGCTGCTCATGCACGGCAAGGTGAGATTACTCATCTGCTGCTCATATGGGCACTGTGATACACTATGATGTTTTATTGATGGAACTCATGTTCTGCAGTTTTGTATATCCTGTAGAAGGGGATTAGAGAAAGTAGATGGTAATGAAGTCCGTTATCTCAAGAGAAAATGGAAAGACTGAGTTTGATATCCTATGTACAGCATTATCTATGATTTTTAAGTTGTGCAACAACTTTTGGAATCAGGCCAAGTCTTGGCTTAGTCGTGCATACAGTATGTAGTATACAGGGGATAGCGAGAAGCGATTAACACCTCACGACCAGCTCCCAATCAGCAGTCGTACGGTCGAACAAAAATCAAACCTGTTTGAAACTGGATATCGCAGTGTTGAAGCAGCACCTCTAGCCAAATTTACCTGAAGCTCACACTCTCAAGTCACTCACTGAAATGCTACTCAAGAAAGTATATAAGTAACCTGACATACTGTAATTAAGTAAGGCAAGTAATATAACATATTACAAATATAATTAAATGTTGCTTGCTTGAAAGTAAACATGTCTGGAAAAAAGGCAGAAACCGAAATATTGGAGTTTTGAACTTCATACGTTTTCAAAGCTGCATAAAATATTTTGTTCCCCCAAGCATTTCTCCTTGCATATTTTAATTTATTGTTCACTCATCTTTCTCACATTAATATGCATCAATATATTTTTAAATATGAAAAAACTTCAGTAAAAGTATCCAGTTCACTGTAGTGAAGTTAAAGTTGAAGTTTCTCTTGGATTGCCAAGGAAGCGCATTTGTTTTTGTTGAGCGTTTTCTTATTCTCGGGTGAGCGTCTCCTCACTTTCTTCTTCTTTGTGGTTCTGAATTCAAGGCTGTGACGTACAGTGTGAGCAGTCGGGTCGCATCCGAGCATCAGGTCGTACAGTGTGAGAGGGTGACTCTTGAGCTGTGAATTATTGAACCCTGTGACGTAGTCGTACAGTTTGAGCTGGAGCTGGATATAATGACTGAAAATATCATGCAGCGTATGACCGGCCTTAGACTGCTGAATGTGTTTTTACTTGAGTATGCTCAGGAAATAAATCTGCGATTGCAACAACAATCAGAAAACAATTGAATCAATTGAAGGGAAGCAATTTACAAAATATTTGCTGAAGCCAGTCGGCACAAAAGTGGGGCTTATTTTTAGTGCTTTTTGTGCAAATTAAATTCTCTTCAGTTCTGATTCATCTTGCATTTATGCTGGCGTTTTTAAGAGGACTGTCTTCATTGAATCTAATTTTGAGATGCACCAATCAGTTGCCTATAGACAGAAATTTTCCCTTGATCATCCCTATCTGCTGATAAACAGAAAATTTAAAAAAAAAAACATCTAGATTATATATATTTTTTTCTCCGTTCATTAATTGTATCAGTTTAGAACTCCCACCATTTTAGTCTATAATTGCAACAGCCAGTAGAATCTACTTTGATGTTTTTGGAGAGATGAATAAAATTCAGAGTTTCCATTCAAAGCTTCAAAACAAGTCTTCCATTTATTTATGTGCTAAGTTGGTAAAATCCATTAAAAGGCTGAACAGTGCATCTCGAATTAGAATCTACCTCGTGCTTTAATTAAAGGGTACTGATTGGATGTACAGAAATTACTCTTAGTAATACTCATATTTTATCCATGGATTGTTTTTTCTTGTACTCGCTTTTCTGTTTTTTTTTTTTTTTTTTTTTTTTTTTTTTTTTTTTTCGACAGCATCCCATGCTTAAAAATTCACAGCCTGCGGCATCGCCTGGCATTTGTCCCCAGGCCATCTGGCCCTTTTGACAACAACATAGCCACACACGCTCCATAGTGTGAGTTTTGCTGTAGTCTGCTATGGCGGTTTTTTAAAGGCAGCTGCACATTCTTGATATTTTTAACTGCAGACTCACCAAACTGGTGAGATATCAAAAAACAGTACCCCAGTCAGCCTGTGCTAAATTAGATTGTTTTAAAAGAAACATATTTTTCATATTTCTTTTTTCAAAGTAGACATCATTTCCTGAGGTCTAGGAAGATATCTGCAACTGAAAGAAATTCTTTGCAATACTTGTATATTAAGCTCAAACTGGCAGTCACTGACATGTTATAAATGTACTTGAAGGGAAGTTTAATTCTCAGATCCCTAAACATTGTTTCTCTGAAGCTTTTCCATCAATGGTAAATAATCGTGCTAGTTTGTGTTGGAAGTGGTTTTAGTGATTAAATCACTGTGCAACAGATACTAACGCCAAAGCACATAATTGGTTACCTAATGCTGGTTTATACAGTGTTAACACTGGTATTGCAACATCTCCTGTTGCACACTGAAACTGTGAAATCTGGATTGTTACATTAATTTATTTCTTAAGCTTTAGAGGTCAACATGTAGCTCTAATTCTTCTATTGGCTCATTTATATGAACATACTTTTTTCATCTTGATGAATTAAGAAAACTGAATTGTGTCTTACAATGTTTTTTTGTCCCCCAATTGCAGGAGGTTGGAAGCATAATTGGAAAGGTAAGATTTTCTTTTCTTTTACTGTTGTTTTTTTTTTCTTTCATAAATATTAAACATGTTTTTGATTCTCTGCAAACAGAAAGGTGAATCTGTGAAGAAGATGAGAGAAGAGGTTAGTCCTTTTAAAATTCTCTGTGTTTATTTAATTAGTACAAGTCATTTTATTGACAGATCTTTTCACAGTTCACATTTTTTTGCGGGACTCTAAATACTGTTGTTAAATTCTTTGCTTCTCTTCTGTTTAGAGTGGGGCTCGTATCAACATCTCTGAAGGCAATTGTCCTGAACGGATCATCACTTTGGCAGGTCCGACGACGGCCATCTTTAAAGCGTTCTCTATGATCATAGAGAAGTTGGAAGAGGTGTGTTTTGATTTTTATAGGTCAGCAGGAACCTCCCCAATTTCTAGCTGTATTAATTTAACTTTGTTATATTTCATACCAGGATATCAGCAGCTCAATGACGAACAGCACAGCTACCAGCAAGCCTCCAGTGACTCTACGCATCGTAGTGCCTGCCAGCCAGTGTGGCTCACTCATTGGGAAAGGTGGCTGCAAGATCAAGGAAATTCGAGAGGTCTGCCCTAAAATCTAAACAGTGAAACCTGCATTCTGTTCAGCTGTACGTGTTACATTTTTAATAACTGAACATTAATTATTTCGTGTTTAATTTTTGCCCCTCTTGTGCGTTCAAGTCAACCGGTGCTCAGGTACAAGTGGCGGGAGACATGCTTCCTAACTCCACGGAGCGTGCCATCACCATTGCTGGAACTCCGCAGTCAATAATTGAGTGTGTTAAGCAGATCTGCGTGGTCATGCTTGAGGTGAGTGGATAAGTGAAGATGTTACTATGTCGACTGGGGCCAGTATGAGATTCTCATACAGTTTCACAGTATTTGAGCAAAAATTGAAAACAATAATGCAAAACGTCATTTATTAGCTTTTTTTTTTTTCCAAGAGAAAAGCAGCAATTATTTGCACTCCTGTCAAAATAATGTATGAATTCTGCTCTTTATAGAGTAATACTAAGGGAATAACAAGGTGGTTGTTTAGTCTTGGTATCCGGCCTGTTGTCAGCTGCTTTACAGATATGCCCCTCGTATTCTCCCGTATTCTGCCTTCTAATTTAAAGGACTAAACCGTAGGATTGGTATGATGTAAAATTTAACTGGTTTTGAACTGGTAGCTTTTGAATACCTTGATAGTAGGAACTGGCTCATGCCTATTGCATTAGAAGTGGTGCTGTGACACTGAGCTACTGTTCTCTATTGTGAATAAGATCTTTAAAGGTTAAGGTTAAAAGATTACCTGAATATTAAAAAAAAGTCTTATTTTTCATCGTTAATGATGTTAACATGATGTTGGAGTATGTAGTAGATATTGTAATAAAAGCTACCTTTTTTTTTCCCCCTTTACAGTCTCCCCCTAAGGGGGTCACCATCCCCTACCGACCCAAGCCTTCAGGATCACCCGTCATCTTTGCAGGCGGACAGGTATAAATGACTTCTCTGATGGATGCAGGGTTTATTTATAGAGGGTTTTATTTCCTTTTTGGGAACCAATTTTTTTAAAATTAGTTTTTTGCTTGTTGATAATTTTTAATAAAAAAAACAAGTTTGACAACAAGAAAATACAAGTTTACTTTGATTTGTGAATTTACAGGAGCTCATATAATGTTTATCTTAAAGAGATGCTTCAGTTTATATTTACCTTTAGAAAACAGATGCAGTAAGAGTCACTAAAAACTTGGAGAACAAGCCAAGCTTTATAACCTTGTTTTTCTTTTGTTATAAAGACTTTTAGTTTTTCCATTTCCCTTTCATCTTGGCCTGAACTTAAACACTTTCTGGTGCTCGTTCTCTTAACATTACAAAGTCTTCAAACTTACTAGTACTGTATCGTATTCTTTATAATGAGCTTCCGTTCGAATTTTTCCTCTAATTCTAATGTATTGTCACGAAAAACTTCATTACTCTCAGAAATGTGGAGACTTTGGACAAGGGGTGCATGTTAATATTTTTTGAGTATCATCAGGTTAACTTTTTGATGTGCAGGAGTCATCTGGTTGTCATCTAATGGTGACGTACCCGAAGAAGTAAGTGACCCAATAAAACCAGATGTGAGGCCTATGAAAGCTTTGTTTCCATATGTTTCAGGCCTATGCTGTACAAGGACAGCACGCGATCCCACAGCCAGATGTAAGTGCAGTAGGATTTTTTCCTCCCCACCACCACTTCCACTCCCACTCATAATTACAGTCCTCTCTCAAAATGAGGAATCAACCACCTAGCCATGCACTGTTTTCCACATGTAACTATAATTAAAGTTACTCCTAATGTTACCTTGTTTATCCGTCATTTAATCTGCAATCATCGGTTCTTTTTATATCAGCCATTTAGAGCAGAGTCGTAACTTTTCTCAGTATCTGTTTTGTTTTTCAGTCAGAAGCGAATTTAATTGACATTTGTTGTTTGTTTGTCCAGACTCTCCACTGTTCCATGAATAATAATCTGTCCCTGCTGCTCACTCTTGTCCTCCCTGTTTTTCCTCTTTGTGCAGTATTGTCTTGTTTATTGGTCTTTCCTGAATAAAGACTTTTGTCTTTTCCTTTACTTTGTCCTCTGGACACTTTTTGCTTGATACAATCAATGTTTTTGCTTTTTTTTTTTTTTTTTTTTTTTTTTTTTTTTTTTTTTTTTTTTTTTTTTTTTTAAGTAGGAAAGATACTTAGGTCAGGATCTTTTAATGTGTTGGGCTTTAGATGATTGTTGTTACATTTAATAGTTTAAATGCTTCTTAGGTCAAAAAGCTGTTTGCTTAAATGTATTTTATCACTATCTGAAAGCTACTGATTATTAAATATGTGACATGTTTTTCGATGTAAAATAAAGGTTTCCTTTCAGCGCTCATGAAGCTAAATTGAAACAGTCTGGGGTGATGTTGGGGTCTTGTTTTGCTTTGGAAATCCCCTCTGTACAGGGAGCTCCAGATCTTGTGTATTGTGGCTTTGTTTTGACCCTGAAGATGGCAGGAGAAGTTTACCAAGAAGTGGAGCCTGACTAGAGAGGAAATCATATTTGGACCAGAGGGCACTCATATGTTAGTCACACAGAGAGGGCTTTGTGAGAGAATAAGAGATCTCCAGAGCACAGATCTAAGTCTCGTGTGTGTTAAGTTTTCCTTTGTTTGCGCTTCTTTGTGTAGCTGTCTGTACTGATTGTGATTTTTTTATGCACTCTGTTTTTTTCCCCTCTTCCTGTGTTTTCCCATTTCCTCTGTTTCTTCTCTCCCCACCTCCTCCTCTTACTCTCACAGTCTTCCTCTGCTGCTATTTCTCCACAGCTCACCAAGCTTCACCAGCTGGCTATGCAGCAGAGCCCTTTCCCTATTGCACCAGGCAACCAGGGATTCACTGGTATGCAGCACAGCAAGGCCCGTGGGCTTTCACGGCACCATTGCGGCTGATTCGACTCAAATGTTTCACATTGACACGCCACGTTGACACAGTCACCATCACATTTGCAGAAGTCGTGAGGGATTTGCTATAGGTTGTAAAGCAACAGTTTTCAGTATTTTTTTATATTAAAAAAAAAGAAAAAAAAAGATAAGGTCTGGTGTACTCCAGTCTCCATTTAATTTACATAAAAATGTTTCCCTGCAGCAGTTTGAAATAAAAAGATTACACAGACTTCCTAAAATTAGACAGTGTCAAAAAATAAGCGGGGTTTCCTACACACTTTGGTAAAGCATGGTATTTGGTTCAAGTTTTGCTCAAGTCTAAGGAGGTATGGAATTTTTTTTTTTTTTTTTTTTTTTTTTTTTTTTTTTAGAAAACTAGTCTATATCAAAATTAATATATAAATTCCTAAAACAAAAATGGCTTCTTCCAGCTGGTGTGCTTTTAAGTCTCGTTTTATATAAAACATGAACAAAAATACAGAATGTTTGTTTTTCTTTACGTATCTACATTAGATTTTAAGTTTATCATTGTAGGTGTTTACCTGCTATCTTTGCAGGGAGTGTTTTTAAAGTTTTGGTGCCAGTTTTTGTCAAATAGCGATGCTGAAAAAAGATATTACTTTGTCTGTCAAAGAATTTCAGCTCAAACTGTATTTGAAGCTTATTTGTGTCACTGTGTGGTCTTAAAAAGTTAGGATGTTGTTGCTTGTTTAAGGTACTTATGTATTTTTCTTGTCAGGGATAGATGCTTCTGCTCAGACTAGTTCCCATGAGATGACCATTCCAAATGATGTAAGTCACACCTTCTATTACTTTTAAGTAAAGCATGTTATATTACACACAATTGTCAGTTTAGCAGTAAGTGGGATTTCTGGGGCGTTGCACATGAAAGCCCAGATGAGATTTTGCATATTCATTTTGGGTTTTTAGGCAAGATGCACATTTTTTGGTAGCATTATTTTATGATCACAGTGTGGGATTGGCTCCTGAAACTGTTTAAAAAAACATGTTTACAGTGTCCAAGAATATGATCCTTGTTGTATTCGATTAAGTTCAAATTTAAATATATGTAGTAGAATTTGATTAGTTTGGTCTGATGATAGATTTCTGTATAACAAATGTATGTTTTTTTAAGTGCCTTGAGATGACATTAACATGAATATGGACCATATAATCAGATATTCTAAATGATTATCTTTCCTTCAAAAACAAATACCTTAAGGTTTTTGTTTTTTCTCATAAACATTTGTATATTTTTTTTTATCTAACCAAATAGATTTTGTACTTTAAAAAATGAATTTTACCGTCCTAAGTCATAAAATAAAGCTGTCCTTATTTGTTTATGTTGAAAATAAAATAAAACGAAATGAGACTGAACTCAACGTGAACAAAAATAGGTCTTAGTTCAGTCACTGTGCAACTCAAGGGGAAAACAATCTGTTTCTATTGTTATACCTTTAGCCAAAATAGAATAGTAGAGACTTTAACTTTGTAATAACTATTATTTATAAGCTGTTTTATTTAGGTATTGTTTAAATTTAGATATCCACATTATGTACACAATTAAATGTGATTTAAATGGGATGAGGTAAAATTAATTTGGGGTTCTGCTCAGTGTATGAACATCAATACACGCAGGCTTCAGTGAAAGTTGTGGGGCAAAACAGATGAGAAGTTTAGCCCCAGAGTGCTTTTACCAGCTCTAAAACTACCTAAAGGTACCTCTATGTTTCCTGGCTCATTAGCAGTACCTGGATCCATCTCCTCAGCTACTCATGCTTGTGCCACAGCAGTTCGTGACGAAACCTTACAGAGCGTCCAAATCATGAATTTCCATAAAGTACATCCATACTCCGTTCATTAGAGTCATCACATTCTCTATGCGACATGTTTTGAAAAAAATCGTTGCTGACAGAGCTTGCCAAAGACTGCTTGAGCTGGACTCAGCTGAATTATAGGTTCTGTTGCAGACCAGGAGCTGAAATCTCTGCAGTTGACTGGATCTGCAAAAAATGGGGAAAATGGTGCAACTGGAGGACGGGGACAGCTTTCAAAACACATTTTGTCTCCACAGCATGATGAACTAAAACTTGACAATCTCTAATGCTCCAATCACTGAATTACTGATGGAAAGATTTCTTTTCATCCATTTTCTGTTGAAACTCAGCCATGCTTGAGAAGTTTCGTAAACTGTTATACTTTTGTGTGTGTGTGTGTGTGTGTGTGTGTGTGTGTCCCCTCCTTCACCCCTCTGTTCACCAGCTGATTGGATGCATCATTGGCCGCCAGGGAGCCAAGATCAATGAGATCAGGCAAATGTCTGGTGCCCAGATCAAGATCGCAAATCCAGTGGATGGATCAACTGACCGGCAGGTTACCATCACGGGCTCGCCCGCCAGCATCAGTCTGGCAGAGTACCTCATCAATGCAAGGTGAGATAATCCAAACACACTTACGCCTGCCCCATACTGGTAAAATAGTCATTCATTGCAGATAATTATTTTGAAATGTGAATGGAAGGTACAGGTTTAAATGTGTTCCTCTGGTCATGCTGTTGTGTTGGATCAAATTTGCTCTAATTTTACAAGAGGAAAAAAAGCATTTTATGCATCTTGTGATATGCAAAACTCGCATCCATCTGAATCAGCTTCAGTAGCTTTGTTCAGCTTTTATATAATTTAGTTGTATTGTCTTTTTCTTGGTGTGTATTTGTGTTAATTATCCCTCCCCACCCTTGACTCCCTCGTTGATCCATCACTACAGACATGATGAGTCACTCCTAGTTTAACTCATTAATTACTAATAAAACGTGTGTTTTGGTCGCATCCCTGAGTGATTTTTATCCCCGCACCCGACCCCATTCCCCCTCCTCCTCCCCCAACCTCCCCCTCACCCATTGCTCACCAGCCTGCCCTGTGACCCATCCCGACTGTGTTGTCCCTCTCTCCTTGTCTCTCTTTCTACAGTGTAGAGTCCTCTAAACCTCCTCCCTCCTCCTCTTCCTCCTCCTCCTTGAACCCTGAACAGACCAGCTTGTGCCCTCCTTCCACCTCTACTACTACTACCACTACTACTACTACTACTACTACCACCACCACCTCCTCTGCCGCTACCTCCTCCTTCTCCTCTTCCTCCTCCTCTTCTTCCTCTTCCTCCTGTGTGGCGCCCCCTACAGCCTCCATCCCTCTGTCCTTGTTGGCTCCAGGGCCACCTCCTTCCTCTTCCTCCTCCTCCTCCTCCTCTTGCTCCTCCACCGACTCCCTGCTCCCCAGCTCACCCGCCTGTGTGTCGAGTCTCCTCAGTCTCAAGCCCCTGCCTCTCCTGGCCCTCCATGTTGTCAGTGGGGCCAGTAACCCCCCACACCCAATTCCTACTGAGCCCAAAGTCGCCCCCGAGCTGGGCTCCAAGTCCAAAAGGCGAAGGCTCTCCCCTTACTAATGAAGGAAACATAAGTCATCTCCTCCTGAAGTGCTGACAGTGCTCTTTGTTGTCTGTACCTGCACTTGCTTTTGTATCTGGCTGTGCCATGCCTCGCTTACAGCACAAAGCAGCCCCTTGTTACAAAGCCAGAGAGGTGGTTAACGCCATATTTATAAATTATCTGTAGCTTGACTCTACCTGTCTCTTTAAAATGTGACATGTTGAGTGCGTTATATTTTTAAAGGACTTTGAATTTAGCATGGACAGGGAATAGTTAAACCGAATCTCTCTCTCTCTCGTTGTGTAAGCTCTGCTCAGGTAGCGGCTCCTTTAAGATGTCATGTTGTACTTGTGGGATTCGTTTTCTTCTAGTTATTTTTAAGTGACTGTTGTTAGTTTACAAAAAGGATTGTCTCATCGTGATTTGTTTGCTAATTTAAGAAAAAACAAAGTAATTTTAAATCAAAGTAAATCTTCCCTCAGGTATCAAAGCCACTTCTTCATGCTTTGGGTTTTGTTGATTTTAAAAATCTAAAACTACCCATCTGCTTCAGTTTACCAATACGAGATTATTAATAATGAGGCACCGGAATTATGTAGGTAATTCCGTCTCATCTCAAGAAGATGAAAATAAATTTCCTACCTCTATTTCTGGGAGCTTCAGGAATTAGCTCATAAGCTTAGCTATTAAAACTGAAAATAGGAGCAAAATCATATCAAAGTTCCACTTGAGGCGGTTTTGATTGGCTGTCTGAACCACTTATCTATTTTTTCTGATCCTACTGTCCATAAATTACATCTGCTGTGAAAAGTTGTCTGGAAACATGCCAGCATGGGTGAAATTGACTCTGAATAAGCTTACCCTGGTTTCTGCATGATACTAAAAAGAGTCAAATTTAATCATCTTCATCTTAGGCATTAAAAAGCCTTAAATATGTCCATGCTTTTCCATATTTGTGATGGCAAGGAGCTCATCGCAAAAGATAAAGAGTCAAGAATTGGATTTATTCTAAAAGCTGCCATTTAATCCTTTTCAGTTGATTATTGAGAAGGGTGTACATAACTGTCAACATGCCATTTTTTTTGGTGAAATGTAAATAAAAATAATTATTTTTAAAAAAAATAATATGGTACTCCTTGAGAAATATTCTATGTTTGAGAGATTTTAGTGTCATTTCTAATCAGAAAAATTTCCTGGTTAAAGGTAAATGGCTTAAAATCTAAATCAGCCAGGGGTATGAATAACTGAGACTAACAGTAATTGTTTAAAATCTGTTAATCAAGGAAATAACAAAAAAAGGGAAAATCCAAATAGTTGTCATGTAGCTTTGAGAAGTGCCAGGCTTGCTGGCTGTTTGCTCCTGTTTTGCAGAGTTTCCTCTTAGCCTGTGTAGCTTTATTTTTTACCTATAACCATGAATAGCATGAGTCCTCTTTTACTAAGTTTTTGATTATTTAATTCCTTTGCTAGTTTATTCAGTTGTATGTAGCCAGATTTTGATCAGCTGCTGACTTAAGATGTTTCTTTATTTGTAATACAACCCCCCCAAGCTAGACATGTAATGGGTTTCTGTAAGAGGACATTTCCTGGTGTATAAAGCCAGATGACCTCCTTCCAGAGGTTTTTAAGGTAATGATGTAATAATGTAGAGTAAATATTGATGTTTTCTCTGTTCTGTCTGATTGCATGCCTTCCTCTCTCTCCTCCCCTGCTCTGTGGGTGTGTATCTGTTTTCTCCAGGCTTTCCTCTGAGGCCACGGGACTGGCAGCCAACTGATAAGACACAGCATCTGCACTAAATCACACTTTTATATCATTGGCTACCGTAAAAATTCAGGCAATGCAACTATACAACTTCAGAGTTTATATAATGTACATCCTCTTTTCTCATTTGAAATCATGTCAACTGATTTGATCTGCTGAGTTCCTTATTTATTTTCTTTGTTTGGGTTTGGTTTTATTAAAAAAAAAAAAAGAAAAAAAAAGAAAAAAAAAAAAAAGAAAATTAGGTTTTTAATTCCCATTTTTGAGCCAAGTTACAGATTTTAATGTTATTAGGCTTGTTTTCTCACTTCCTCTTAAGTTTTTTTTTTTTTTTTTTTTTTTTTTTTTTTTTTTTTTTTTTTTTTTTTTTTTTTTTTGCCATGACAGAAAAGTAGAGTTGGAAAACCCTGAATTAGGGCATATAGATTTAGTTCTGTACAGTCATTTATTTTTTTCTTTGAACAGGAAAAGAGGAAAAATAAAATGTATCAAAAGTAAGAATAGAGTGATTGTTTTATTCTGTCTATATCCATGATTTTTCTTTCTACTTTTATTCCTACCTGTTGGGTTTTTCATGTACTTGCTTTAAGAATACACAGCATCCTCACCCTGTGTCACCTTCTTCAACTGAAGTGCATCCAAAGTGCTTGTAACACTTAATATCACCTGATGAGAAGACGTAGCTGTAGCTGCACTATCACAGAATATATTTGGTTATGAAGACAAATATTCTAACACTCAGATTAATTTATTCAGATGTGTATTACAAAGCATGTCATGTTTCCTCTCCTCCATGTCATTCCGTTGTATTTTCATCCTTCCCCCATCTCCTGGTCCTCAGATCATTTGTTGATTATTTTGCTGGTTTGGGAGGATTTTTCGGGGGGGGGGATGTGTTTCGGGCTTGGCTCAAGGGATCAGGATCAGAGGGTTATCCTCACTTTTTTCTTTTGTATAAATTGATATATACTGAAAAAGAAAAAAAAGTTGGAATATTTGTTTTAAATGGAAGAATTATTTTTTTTAACTACCAAAGTGGAAATAATTTCTGGACACTGAATTTTTGTCTAATAAATGTAAACGAGGCTGAGGAGTGAACCCGTATGAAGTAGACAAAGAAAAGGGTTGTGAGTTAACACTAAATTCCTGCTCTTTGCTTTGCTCAACTCAGAACCTATTTTATTTTTATTTGCAGGATAGAAAAAAATAAATTGTGCACGTTCTTTGAGACTGTAGACCTGGGTGCCACATTGTTTAAAAAAATGCAGAAATAAAGATGTGAAATGCTCAAAATTACCAGGCTCTTGTTTTCCTCTTATAAAGTATTTAAAAGCACAAGTTGAGATTTTGCAAGTTGGATTTTATTTTTAAATTGTTTCTTAAATATATTTATTGTACAGTTACAATAATGCAGTAGAAAATGTTTCAGTTCAGCCCAGTGTTATATTAGTTCAGGACACTAGAGGGCAGTAGTTTGGCTCATTGACAACATTTTATCCTAATTAAGGATTTCAAATTTTGAGGGGGATGAGCTGATTATAAAAGGTCTACAAATATAAACTGGAAACAAAATACATGACTGACAAAAAGCTGCATATTTTAGCTTATCAAGTGTTCTGATCGGGTATCGATATGTGGAACAGATCCAAGCTGAAGTGCAAGGTAAAAAGACAGAACATCAGCACCAGTTTTATGATCACTTGATTCTTGGCTGAAAAAAATAGACCAATGAAAGTCTCAACTTCTTGGGCATAGAGTGTGTCGTTTGTGCAAGTGTTTGAACAATAATAGTTTGTAAAGCTTTGTGTTCTTGGTTTCTCTTAACAGTCCATGCCAATTTTATGACATGGGAAAAAAAAAAAAAACAAAGATGGACATTGTAATTTGTCCACAAGTATTTCCTTTGTATGAATAGGTGTGCAGTAAATAACTGAGCCTCTATCTGTTCACATCTCCTTTTGTTAAACAATATCACATTCAGTAAAAAATGCTAAATATTTTTTTGTATTTGTCAGATTTGAAATTTGGCCATATTTGTGAGACTGATGAAAAATGCTTCATTTGTTCTTTACCAAACATTTAAATACAGCTGCATCTCAATAAATTAGAATATCATCAAAAGGTTTTTTAATTTAAAAAATGTAATCTCATATATTTCAGTACACAGAGATACTGTTATTTTCTGTTAATTTTGATGATTGTGGCTTTAAGCTAATGATACCCAAAATTCAGTTCAATAGAATACATGAACCAATTCCAAAAATGATCTTTAATTGGCAAATGTTATATTATGGCCATCACAATCATGGAGAAGATAGCAAACTCGACTGTCTTCCTGCAGATAGTCACCGACCCCCTCCATAGCAAGACTGAAAAAGTTAATTGCTTAAGATGACTGCAAGGTGTATCCAAGTATATTAATTGAAAGTTGAGTGGAAGGAAAAAGCATGGTTAAAAAAGATGCACAAGCAAGAGGGACAAGCTTTATGGAGATGCTAGCCACACTGCAAAAAATGATGGCTGCATCAAAACTCTTTTTGGCATTGTCAAGAAGATGAGACACCGGACCTAACAATCAGATGAGCTTAAAGCTGCTATTTATGCAACTTAGGCTTCTTTAGCACATCAGCAGAGCCATAGGCTGATTATCCTCATGTCATATTGGATTAATGCAGTAATCAATTCAAAAATAGTCCTGTGCAAGTATTGAGTGTAAAATACTATACAGTAAGCCAAGATTTCTGGATTTCTCTCATGTAATATTTTAACTTTCTGAGAAGCTGAGGTTTGGGTTTTCATTAGCTGTAAGCCAAGCCATAATCATCAAAATGAATAGAAGTAAATTGTTGAAAAATATAGGCCTGTGTAATAAATATATATAGTACACGAGTTTCACCTTTTGAGTTGAATTACTGAAATAAATTACCTTCCAGATGTTATTTAAATTTATTGAGGTGCACCTGTACATGTAGACTTTATCAGCATTTGTTCATCTAAGAGTTGGTTTAATTATCACAAACCTGATATTTTCTGGACTGAAATATCAAAACATCTTAAATATGCATACTTTTTTTCCCCAAGCATGCTTTTTAAATATTACAAACCCTTCAAACTTTCCAAAAAGACATCCCCCCCCCTGCAAAATACTTAAATACTGCAATACTTTTTTTGTTTTAGATCAGACATGAACAGCAGGTAAAGTTACATTCTACCAGCAAAAGCTTTATGAGGTTCTTATATAATAGCGCCACCTGCTGAGAAATGTCAGCACCTTCGGTTATACAATCTCAAGTATAAAAACATTTGTTCATTTTACAACATCTTATATTAACAGTGGCAATGAATGGAAGTCAAAAACTACGATAATAAATAATTGCAACCTAAAATGTAAACAGTATTTTTTCAGTCATTTCACATTAAAATAATAAGTGCATAATATTTAACGGAAAAAGATTATGACACAGTAGATCTTAAGAAATAAGTGCAGGTCAAACTTGTTATAAAAACCCTGAAATGATCTAATTATTTTTTCACTGGACAGTATAAAATAAATAAATATAAAAATCAACATTGAAGATAACAGAAGACATGAACGGACAGTCTTGTTACTGGCCTCTCTGGGATGTAGTGTTTTTAAGCAGAACACAGATGGCTTCGTCTGCTGTCTGTCAGAGTGGCTAATTCTCTAGTTTTACATCTGTGTTCTCTGTAATTCAGATTTTCTGATAAGGTTTTCATTTCCTTTCTCCATTCAGCCCCCCCAGTGTTTTTTTCTGTGGGTTTCCTAAAGTCTGACAAATTTCAAAAAAGGATGCAGAGATGTAGATGTACAGATCTTTTGGTTTGAGATGTTCAGTTTTCACCAGTTGGTTGGAGGTTGGCTGGGCTCTGCGCTGCATGAATGGTCCAGTTCTGCACTGTCGCAGTCTGAGTCATCATACAGACCCTAACAGATCAAAGAAGCACAAATTCTATGAATTAGCACATTTGAGTCTCACTGGGTAATGTAGGCAAACATTACCCGTTATCAGACAGTCAAGTCTGATAGCATTTAGATTTTCTGACGTGGGATTCTGTTGAGACAGAACCATTTGGAAATAGATGGAAGACAAAGTTGTCTCTGTCTGGAGAAATGTAGAAAGGTTCTCACAAGGGGAGTTATGTTAGTAGCTTGTAGGACTGTGGCATGTTAAAACATTGCTTTCTTTCAGAAAGTTTCCTGATTGGGTATGCTTAACATATTCCATTTTGCAATTCGTGTTTTGCATGGAAAATTACTGTTATCTAAATTTAATACAACCAAAAACGTCCCTAGACATAACTAATGTCTTAATGTAAAACTGAGATTGGGATAAAAAGTTCCAAATTAGCGTTTTTAGCATTAAGCTATTATAAAAATTGTAAAGTTCAAGTTGTGTTGAAGTGGTATATATCTGCATTAAGCCTGGCGCCAGTCTTCCTAGCTCTTGGATTATTTCCCTGAGAGAGCTAATCTCTGATTCTCCAAACTGACACAACTCTGACTTCTGTGAGAGGTAAAATACTAAATGCTCATATAACTCCACATTGCTCTTGTTCAAATAAATCTCAACTAATCCTTTAGTCTGTATTTCTGACCTACCTCATAGTTATGTTCATTCAAAGCGAGCTGTGTCCTAACTTGTCGTACTTCAGCTTCCCTTTCAGACAGCCCATCAGAGCCCAGCTGGCTCGGATCACAGGGGTCAGCAGGGATTTCTGAGCCTTGAGACAGCAAGTCATCGCTTTTGTCATCCAGGCGCTCGTCCGTGTTGGTGCTTACTACGTCGGGTGTGCCACTGTGGGAGTGGTCGGTGGTGTTTCCCTCCTCTCCATCTGACACCGATAAGTTTTCTAGGCTGAAGTTTGACAGCGACTGACATTTGGAGATGCTAACTGGCCGCCTGTGTGTAAATCAAACAGAAACATAACTACAATCAGAAACATTAAATTATTATTAGGAGACAGACAAGTCAATGTGAGTTTCAGAGATAAATAAAAATCACTATGAAATACAGTATGTGTGGTGAAAACATGTTACCATAATTTCAATAATTCTAATAATTTTTAATTTTCTCAGTTGTGAATAAAGGGTTTGTTTTAACCCCTTTAATTCAAAATGAAACACATTATTCTCAAGGATGACTGAATATTTTAAAGTCAAGATGCTTTATGTATCTAAAACATAGTCACAAAGTTTATGTTTGAATTTTCTTTCAAGTTTTTTCAGATATTTTAAAATCTAAAACTCAAATCTTTGTCTTACTGAATTCGTACAGGTGCATCTCAAAGTAGAACATCACTGAAAAATTATTTATTTCATTTTTTCAATTCAAGTAAAACTTATATAGTATTATTATGCATATTTAAGGTGTTTCTATTTATTTTGATTATACCTTACACCTAATTTACACCTCCAATTTATTTTTTCAGAATGTTTGACTATTATACAGTTCCTATAGAAAAAGAACAGATTTTTTTAACACTAATATATTGGCCTACTGAAAAGTATGTCCATGTATTGTACAGTATATCCACTTAATACTTGGTCAGCCATCCTTGTACATGAATTACTGCATCAGAGCAGTATGGCTTGGAGATGGTCAGCCAGTGGCTCTGCTGAGGTGTTAAAGAAGCCCCGGTTGCTTTAATAGTGACCTTCAGCTCTACTGCATTGTTTGGTCTGGTGTCTCTACTATTCTTCCTGGGATTCTCCCATAATTTTTCCATAAGATTTTGGTCAAGCAGTCAGAGTCCACTCCTTATGAATATTCCCCAAACTCTTCAATGGGCTTTGTCTCACAATCCTCTCAAGTTTTTGGTTATGCTTGTTGTGCACATTTTTCTACCATGCTTTTGGATGGATATAGCACTTTGTGAAAAGGTCATTAGCCATGATCTTTAGTGGTTTACCCTCCTTGTGGAAGGTGTCAATAACTGCCTGTTATTGTCAATAGTGTCTGTCTGCTGACTATGAAACCATTCAAGCGCTGAGTACATGCATAGATCAAATTAATGCATGGATGTGTCATAACTTTCTTCAGCTGAATAGAAACAAAACTGAAGTAATTATTTTTGGACTTAAAGAGGAGTCAGCAAGCAGCATCAGTTATTACAGCTAGAAACCAGTGATCAGGCCCGAAATCTGGGTGTAGTGATGGACTGAGACCTGAACCTTCAGAGACACATAAAGACAGTTACAAAGTCAGTCTTCTATCACCTGAAGAACATTTTTAGAATTAAAGGACTAATGTCCCAACAAGATCTAGAGAAACTCATCCATGTGTTTATCTTTAGTTGCATTGATTACTGCAGCAGTGCCTTCACAGGATTGCCTAAAAAGTCAATCAGACAGCGGCAGCTGATCCAGAACGCTGCTGCTTGTGTTCTCACTAAAACCAGGAAAATAGAGCACATCACCCCAGTTCTTAAGTCCTTACATTGGCTCCCTGTAGCTCAGAGAATAGATTTTAAAATACTTCTGTTAGTCTATAAATCACTGAATGGCTTAGTACTAAAATACATTAAAGATCTGTTGTTGTTGTTGTTGTTGTTCTATCAACCTTCCAGACCACTCAGGTGTTTTGGTTCTAGTCTTCTCTGCATCCCCAGAACCAGAAGCAGCATTCAGTTTTTATGCTCAACAAATCTAGAACAAACTTCCAGAAAACTTTAAAACAGCTGAAACACTTAGTTCTTTTGAAGGCTAAAAACCCAGTTGTTTAGAGTTGCCTATGATTAATAATAACTGGAATTCTAGTCTGGATTACAACTTTTTATTACTTCTCTGTATTTTGCCACTATACTGTAATGTTTTGTTTTTTTTAATTGTGTTAAGTTTTTAATCATGTAAAGCACTTTGAACTGCCTTATTGCTGAAATGTACTATACCAATAAACTTGACTTGACATTTATCAAGTCAACAGTGTAATGAATCTATATATAGTTTCATCTTTTGAGCTGAATTACTGAAATTAAATAACCTGTTGATGATGTTCTGTTTTAAGATGAATCAGTTTATACAACTAAACTTTCAATCTTAAATTACATTAGATGTACAAGGTTGAGTTAAAGTTGCCTTGAACATTGTTAGATTATATAACTGTGTTAATATTTAAAAAAAAAACTTGTCTACATAATAAAAATTTTGACTATTTTTATCTAAACATTTTGTTTGCATTAGCAAATTAAACTTGATTTTAATACAATTGTTCTTTCAAAAAAAAAAAAAAAAAAAAGCTCTCAAGTGTTTTATTTATTATCTTTCATGTAAAAAAAATTTCCATACTTTTTTGCATACATTAAGCACTAGCTGTCGTATTTTAAATATGAAACTACAATGTTGTCAAATACGTTTTTAACATTGTGATTACTCTATTTTTTAAATGTTATTTGGGATTATTATTATTAAGTAACATATGTAATTAGCAGAAAAAGTATCTTGATTCATTTTATGGTCAGCTGTAATGAGATGATATAGCCGACTGATCTGGAGCGGTCTGAATGAGCAAAATGACTGACATGTTTTTATAATCATGGAAATTACATTTCTAAATTATTTTATAGCTCTTCTCACCGTCTCCTGGGCAACTCTACCTCACTGTCCACTTCTCCCTCCTCTTCCTCTGAAGATAGTCCACGTCTCTGTGGGGAAAAGTATCAAGGAAGGACATATAAATTGACAGTAGTCTGAACAACATCACTGAGGATTTTCGAGCTGTCTCATGAGAAAATAAATTTTTGGGATCATACTGATGTTTTTCAAATCAGAGTAATACAGAAATGTGAAAGTACAACTTCTCTGACACAAATTCTCTGCCAATAATTAGGAAATCAAACATTTGAATCTTTTGTCTAAAGCATGCTGCTTAAACCATTAGGTTGTGATCCTACATGAGTGCATTCTGTGAATGAAAAACATGAAGATGCTGACTTCTGCACTTTAATAACCAACTGCCAGTCACTGTAGTAAAACACCTAAATCATTTATCAGCACTTTTACAGTGACAGCTGCAAGCTTGTATGCACTGTTAAATCAAACACAGCAAGAACATGCATAATCTGTGTTACTTTATTATTCTGAAGCATCTCCCTGCAAATTAGTTTCTGCTCTCTTGTAATCCAGAGCTGGAAATGGCTTTGTGAAAGTGGTTCCAATGAGAGGAGCTAAAACAGCGTTACCTGACTGCGTGTGACTGCCGCCCTGTATAGTAAGGCTGCAGGCGTGAGGCGGCGCTGACTTCTGGGTGAGCGTGTGATTACTGTCCCCTCCTCCTTGTCCTCCCCTTCATTGGAAACCCGAGTATTCCCCAGTACGGATACTCTCCCTGCAGCTGCCCCTCTTCCACAAGGTGAATCAGGGCTGCTGGAGAATGGAATGGATGCTGCGTCTTCGCTGGGTGTATCGCTTCGTGGGGGTGTCTCCACCAGGTCATCACCCCCAACACCAACATCCTGCCTGTCCCTTGGCCTCTCTGTCTCTCTGCTGTCTTCCAGCCCCGCTGAAGCACTCTGACTGCCTGCTCTGTCCAATCCAGGCCGTAGCTGCCCCTTCCTCCGGACCTCTGCCTCAAGGGTAGTGGAAATGAGATCGGGGCTGGAGGAGGACATCTTCTTGAGCAGCAGGTCATGCTGGAGGCCCCTAATCGCTGCGGTGGGGTCCAGACGGTGCTTGCTGCTGGGAACGGATGAGGTGGCGTTGATCATTGCTAGGGAGGAGGACAGCGTGGCTTTCAGCTGAGCCAAGTCACTGCTGCTGCCTTTCCCGGCCTTCCTGTAGCGGGGCTTTCCTCGTCGAGAGCGGCCAGGGGAGGTGGAGCCTTTGTTGGGGATGGTGACCTGGGTCATAGATGAGTCCAGTTTGGGTAGGATGACTTCTGACTTCAATAAATCTGGTCTGTAAACAGAAGAAACAATGCTTCTAATAAGTTCACCTTTTCAGTTTTTCCTAATCAGTAGCACTTTTCTGTGTCATGCACCTTTATGTACACTTTTGGTAAAAGACTAAAGAAAAAGCAGAACTTTTAATTGACTTATTTTTAATCTACAAACAAAAAAAAAAAAAAATCAAAATATATTATTTAATAGTCTTGAGGTAATCCTGCAAAAAAATATCTAAAAACTTTGCTTTGATGTGGAAAAAAGAACTATGTCACCTCAAATTCTGCAACTCCAGTATGCTTATTGATCGATTTGGTATTAGGACGCACATAGTGTGTTTGATCAAACATTCGTGTATCATCTGCAGGCATGGATAACTGTCTCCTTTGCTGTTTCACCTCTTGCTGTGTGAAGGTAGTTTCTGTGGTACGTTGCGTTTCTTCATGAGCTTCTCCATGGAGTTGGAGGAGGCTGACTGTCTGGAGCTGTGGTGCTTGAAGCAGCTGGGGTATTTTTTGTCCAGTGACTGCTCCCTCCTGGGATTCAAACATAAAGAACATCACTAGTTGAAATGGATATGGAGAGACACAAAATACAGTCTGCACTTTATGACGGGCAACGGCCATTTAATAAAAAATTGTTAGTGCAAAACATATGAAGGAAATAGCAAAGTGCAAAGTCCATTCATTTTACTGCAGGTTTATTTTTAAGTTGCACAAAACAGAAAAGCCCCAAATAGAGATTTCCTCAATATAAACATTTAGAAATCATATCAAATGGAAGAAAACAAGCAGCAAAGTTTCATACTTTAGAAGCTCCTTCTCTTTGATCTCCAGCTGCAGCATGATAGCATTAAGCTCCATGTAGAGATTATTGGCTCGCTCCAGTTTCCGCTCATAGTGCTCCCGGATGTCCAGCGCATGTCTGCATGTAGAGAAAAGCTCAATGGTGTCCAGACACATGCATTATCCACAACAATTACTGAGATGATCGCTATATTTAAACCTGAGCATGCAAAGAATGAATTTTCTAGAGATCATTTGAAATCGTTGTTTCTGCTTTCCATTGTCAAATGTTTTGAATATAAAAAAAGATTCAAAGAACTATTAATAATATAAGTAAAAGGTAGATGTTTGCTTTAATCTTTATACACACAGGAAAATGCCTGAGATTTTAATTGCATTTGTTAAAACAGGCAATATTAAACAATAAAACCTAGGAAACATGCACAGAGCAACATGTACAAAAAGTTGCACATATTTACAGTCCTGATAAGGAGAATGTACACTAAATTTTAATGTTAAATACATGAAAATATCAAAAACACTGTTTTTAGGAGTCAGGTCCTAAAACACACAACACAACTTATAAGATAAACCAATTCTGCTGCCATGCAATGTTTAGCTGATGCTATTTTTAGCAAATTTCAGGAATCAGTTTACTTTTTCTTAAAGGTGATCCGTGACTGTTTTTTATTACTTTAGTACGGTGCCTGTCTCTGAGTCCTTCAAAAACCGTTGAATTTATTGAGCCAGATCTATGCCTTAAAGGGATAGTTTGTGGAACAACCCAGTCATCCAAGTAAATTACTATATCCTTGTATGTTAATAATGATCTGATGTCAATAGAATGGCAAATTAAAGGTCATGAAAAATAATGTTCATGTGAGCCAGTTCCTTTTTAGAGCTGGATTTTTTCCTAACAAGCCATGAGTTCATGTCTCAGGGGAGAACTTCTCCACATTTCTCCAAACTGAAGCTGCTCACAGGTAAGATGTTCACTGTTTATAACCTCTCTACAAAACCCCACATATGGTGCCTTGCAAAAGTATTCACTTCCCTTAAAGTTTTACATATTTTGCCATGTTACAAATTTGTATGTATTTTATTGGTAGTTTATGTGACTGACTGAAAGCTCGTCATGTCAGATAAGAAAAAAATTAAACTTTTTGAACACAACATTCCTATGGTGAAACATGGTGGTGGCAGCATCATGCTTTGGGGATGCTTTTCTTTGAGAGTTGATGTGAAAATAAATACAGGGCTATCAGGGAAGAAAGCCTGTTAAAGGCTGCAGAAGACGTCAGACTGAGGTGGAGGTTCACCTATCATCAGGACAATGACCCTAAAAAAACATTCAGAGCTACAAAGGAATGGTCGAGCAAAACAAATGTATGTGTTAGAATAGATCAAACTCCAGACCTAAATCCTATTAAGAATTTGTGAAAGGACTTGAAAATTAGTGGTCACAGAAACTCTATCTCGTCTGTAGAATGGGCAAAAATTGAAGCAGTGTAACCACAAGATACAACAGCTCTTTTTACAAATCTAACCTGAGTTCTTCTCTGCGTCGTTTGATAAGCTCCTCATCCAGCCTGTGAAGACATGTTCCTTCAGACTTGATCTTCTCAAAGTTATGTCTCACCTCATCCCTCCACTCTGCCTGGAGAAACACAGAACAAAATACTGTCAAAAGCAAGCGTTAATCACCCGGTGCGAATGCACACTGTGAAGTGTCAAATATAAAATTTGTCTATGTAATGACAAGTCTTTATTAGCAGGTTTTCACTTCAAACGGGTTTGAGAAAA
Organism: Anableps anableps; assembly: GCA_014839685.1. Classification (NCBI taxonomy): domain Eukaryota; kingdom Metazoa; phylum Chordata; class Actinopteri; order Cyprinodontiformes; family Anablepidae; genus Anableps; species Anableps anableps. Next base: position 13,569,941 of record CM026069.1, read on the forward strand.
AAAGGACAAAAATGTGAGAGATAAGCTTCTATCTGTATGTGCAGCACAAGCATAAAGAGTGTTGTGTATACTGTAAAATCCTACAAAATTAATAATCATTTCTCCCTTTGACATGTTTTTAAACTCCTTCACGTTTTCAAACATGAAGTATCTTCTCAGTTCTCTCGTTTGCACTGAGATGATTAACCGTGATTCCAGTTCACATAGCTAACACGACATGAAATTCTACAAACACCAAGAGACAACTTCTTTGCACCTTAATTTAGAGGGAGAAATGCTTTGAATTTGCAGAGCAATTAGCTTTTTTTTGTCACTGACACCAAACCCATTAAGCTGTCAGAAAAAATCAATACACAAAGAGCAAAACCAAACTTACACTGACCTGACGTGGATCCTAAAAGAAAAAAAAAAAAAAGCGGCATGGGCATTTTCTTGTGTGCAGCAGAGCATGACAACTGTTATCTGATACCTGTCATATCAAAGGACTAAGTAAGCCAGATTTATGAGTGCATGCAGGCACATGCATGTGTATTTGACTGGTGCACGAGAGATGCTCTTCTTATTAACCTAATGGACTCTGTGCACACTCCTCTACGTCTCCAGTCCCTTTTTTTCATTCTCTTTGCTTTGCTCTCTACCATTAAAGCAATCAATACACTCTGGCAGCAAATACTTCTTTCTAATGTCACAAGAAAAATCCATTATGGGGCAGAGAGGAGAAAAAACTGGGCAGGGATTCAACTGGGAGAAGGGGGCAGGGAGAAATAAAGGATCAAGGATAAGTGGAAAGAATGATGGAGGTTTATGTTTTGCAAGACAAGATTTAACCAGATAAGATGAGTTAAAAATGAATACTCACAAAAATACATTTTCCACACAACTATGCCTTTCTAACCCTCCTCTGCTTCATCTCTTTGGTCTAACAAATTTGTACTATGCCTCCATCCCCCACCCAGACACCGGAAAACACACACCGTCCTTCCCCATCACACTCAACATGAAGAAAAGGTTCTTTCCTTGACCCGTGAACCAAAGCTTGAATAAAAGACCACAAATCAGCAGAAGCATGTGACACATAAAGAAAAAAAGCAACCAACAATAATGCAGTGTGATTGAAAGGACAGGTATTATTAGTGGGCTCCCTGGAGACCCAGGGCTCGGGTGCAGCTGTGTACTTGCCACTGCATATAGTTTCTGCAGCAGACTGGAAAAAATGGTGGCAGCTTGTCAGCAAAATGAGAATTAGTGATGTTGTCAGGGGAGAGACACAAAGCTCATGTGTACTTCACTAAATGTTCATTTAATTCGTAACCCAACTTAATTAATAGATTTCTTGTAAATAAATCTATGTCATGTATTTTACAAAGGTTGACTTAATCCTCCATTGCTGTCTGATTTTCCTTCAACATAAATTCTTGCACCAATTTTTGTTGTGAAGAAGTATTTGCCTCTTCACAGATTTCTACTGTTTGGGATGCCTATCTCCAGCAGTCACTGGGCAAAATGTGGGGTATACCTGGACAGGTCACCAGTATTTTCAAACAATGATTTTATTTTATTTTTTTTCTGTGGAAAAAGCTGTCCAACCAACCTGGCCTGGTGTGAAAATGAAATGTAAAATAATTCATTATCTTTGATTAACCACATTTTTGGTTCAATTTTAGTAGCCATACAAAGGCCTGATTGCTATCTGACCTACAAAGTCAAGAAATCACATAAACAGGACCAAAAGATGTCATGATGAGAAACAAAGTCGTTGACATCCGTCTGTCTGGAATGTGGTAAAAAGGTCAGAGATCACAATTCAAGATTTTGCCTCTTTGGAACCTGAGAAGTACAAGAAAAAGGCTGGGCAAAAAAAATCCATGGGAGAGTTTCAAGGTGAAAACCACAGCACCCCCCTCACACTCCCTTGCGAAAATAAATACATAAATAAACAAAAGAAGAACAAAGGCATGTCTCAAATTTGCCACAAAAAATCTTCATGATCTACAAGTGGAAGTCTTTAGGAGATATGCAACTCTGACGTCAGATATGCATCTGATATCAATACTGCATTTTAGAGAAAAAAAAGCAATCATACTGACAGTCAAAAATGATAATGTGATGGGCTGGGGCTGCTTTGCTTTTGCTGGATCTGGACGACTTGCCATCATTAAGGGAACCATGAATTCTGCTCTCTAACAGAAAAATCCTGCGGTTCAGGCACACTTGGGTTAAGTAGCAGGACAATCATAAAAGCATACGAGCAGGTCCACCTCTGGATGGCTCAACAAAAAGTAAACAAACAAACATAAAAAATATGAAGGTTTTTGAGTGGCCTAGTTAAAGTCCAGACTTGAATTCATATGAGATGCTGTGACACGAGCATAAACTCGTGTCACAGTTTATGCTGGGGTGGGTTATGTTTGAAAACCCTTCATTGTAGCTGAATTAAAACAATTCAGCAAAGAGTGGGCCAAAATTACTCTGCAACGATTGATGGTGGTTGTTGCAGCCAAGCATGGCACAATCACTTATAGGGCTTGTTTTGTTTTTTTTGTTACATTGGACCAGGAAGGTCTGGATAATTTTCTCCCTTAATAAATTAAATCATCCTTTCAAAACTCCTTTTTGTATTTACTCAGATTGTTGTCTGAGTAAATACAAAAATACAGTTTTTGTGAGTTTTATGATCTTGAACATTTAAGTGTGACAGAAAAGCAAAAACAGAAGAAATCTCCAAAGGATCTGAAGCCTTTTCACAGTACTGTATATGACAAGCCTGAAATAAAATTAACTGGTATCATCCTAATTATTCTGTGTTTTTACAGTAACATTTGGTAATATGACAAATGTATGATGCTTCTGTTTTTTTCACAGTTATCTTACCTGAGACTGAAAGTAAGTTTCTTGTGGGGTAGACAGTATGTCTGCAGAGGCAATATCAAGATGAAGGAGGATCTGTCGAAATGAAGGTCTGTTTCTTGGCTTGCAGTTCCTGTAAAACAGGTAAATTCATATTTTACTAGCCGCCTGTTTAAATGATTTCTTTGATTTTTTTTTTTTTATCACTTCATCTTCCTCACCAGCATTGCCTCAGGAGCAGCTTGAAGCTGTCGGGACAGCTATCGGGCACAGGCAGCTGCAGGCTGTTGTTTCCCACTCCCCAGATGATAGCGGAGGAGTCCACGTCCTTGTAGGGCACCTCCCCCGTCAGCATCTCCCACAGCACAACGCCAAATGACCTTCAGAAAAATGGGACACAGCTTCTTTTAGACATGTTGAAGTTACTGATGTAGGCTAAACAGATGAAAGGAAACCAAAAAGGAGACAATTTAAAAATTCTAACAAAATTAAAATTAAAAACCTTACTTCTTGTTTTCTATTAATTTTGTATTAAAACAATAACACTGACGAGTATGTAACAGAACAATATCAACGTAATTTTCTACTTTTTTAAAATATTATAAAGATAGAAGAAATATTTACAGATTTTTTTTTTTTTTACACAAGTAGGCAAAAAAAATCTTCATTTAGACTTAAGTTGTAATGTAAGAACACAACAGTCCCATGGGAATGGTAACTACAGAAATTGCTCTAAGTGACTCCTCCTGGCTTTCGTGTGCGGTATCCAAGGTGCCAGTTGCATCACATGTAATAATGTATGTGTATTTTTAGCATCCTTTCAGCCCCACACTTATTATTCATGGTGGTAACACCCATGAAGAGAGGCTCTGACTTTAAGAAAAGATGGGTGTTGTTTTTTCTACAGATGTGGATCAAAAGTCGACATTTGTTCTGACAGTTTTGATTAAAATATATAAATGTACTTATTCTCCTCACATCATCATTATCATAATACACAAAGATAAAAAAATCTCACAAAGCAGCAAAAAGTATTTTGCGTATTTCACATCCTGCAGAAAAAGTAAAATAACACAGTAAAGTTTATTATTATTATTATTATTATTATTATTATTATTATTATTATTATTGTACTGATACGCTGAGTTAGTTCTAAAATTTTACCATCAGATTCCCTAAAGAACCATGTTTTCATGCAGATATTGACTGCTTTCTGATAAAAAACTAAGTAATAACATAAAATGAATCACAGTACTGAGATATAATACGAACTGTTTTATAGCCTTCGGCAACATCTTGAAGAGGCACCAGCTGTGGTTACTGCATGGGCCATTTTGTCTGAAACGGGCCATGGCTATGATTTATGATTTGGAATAAATTTATAACTCTTCTAATTTAACTCTTAGAGAGCAAATACTGTATTTAAAACAGCAAGTAATTAAGAATGTGGCTGAATCCTTTGTACAATACATTTGTAAGGGTTTGGGGCATCAAAGTTACTTCTATGGAGCAGGGGGACAGCAAAAGGAAATGACATTTCAGTCCTTAACTACTGAGATTTTCATGAGCACACTTTCAAACAAAAGGTCTTCCACAAAAATAAATGTTTAATTCCAAAATAGCCTCTGCAAAATTCAGCTTTGGGTGTCCCAATATATTATATTTGACACGGTACTTTTGTGAAAAATATCTTTACATCATAAAACAAATTATAATGTGTAGTTGGATGAATGTTAAATTAGTTTGTTAAACAAATCCTCCCAACAAGCACCCCCGCCCCACCAACAGGAAAAAAATATCCTTTTCTTTAAGAATCGTCCCAGTTCACTATAGAGTATTGCCGATACAGTATCTACATCAATTAAGTGCCAAAAAAGGGAGGGTTGGAGTGAGGGGTAACCAAATATGTCAACATTTGTGTAACAATATTTCTTCTTCAATTCATTTCATTCATGTCATTTTGTCAGTCTTAGTAGCTGTAAATAGTTAAAGCTGTCCAACGGTATATACGTGGTTTACTAGTTTAATTTTAATTTACAAGTTTAATTTTAATCTTTTTTTATTCTTTAATTTTAACTAAATTTATTGCATAAAAAGGATTTCCCCAGCTGCTGCTCTGTGTTAAAACAACAAAAACAAAATGTGTTCAACATCTGACAAAGCTTAACCCCATCATGCTCTTACTCTTTTTGTGCTATGGACTCCTTTCAAGTGATTTACATAGGTTTAAGCAAAAATGTACACTACACACCCAGGCTTTGCTTTCTTTTTGCATCAAAAGCTTTTTAATCCTATTTTCACTTCCCAGCTAATGCACTGCTGGCCAAGGGCCAACCCATCCGAAAGCTTGGAAGGTTATTCCAGCCTCTCCTGAGCACTGCAGCATCTGGCAGATCAATTATTAAATTAGCCAGCGTTCCTTTCAGGATGGAGAGGAAGACTGATGGAGGGATTGTAGTAAAGGAGAAATAGGGAGGTAGAAAATGTAGTGAGCTAGGGGGTTTAAAGCTTAACATAGGGCAACCCATCAGATACGGCAGAGACCCTATAGAGTTTCATGTAATGAGATATTATACATCATATTGAATAGATTTTCTAGAAATAGGATCCTTTGTGCTGCACTGTGGTAGACTGCAGCTAATGAGATTCTATGCTGATTTGGTGGCTGAAAAGACGAATCATCTGTGAATTTTTTTAAGGGGTTACAAAGGGAAAAGCACAGTTCAAGAGGGTCATGACACCTACCAAATATCCACCTTCTCTGAAACGGGTTCGTTGCGGATGACCTCAGGAGCCATCCAGGCCACAGTTCCAGCAAAAGACATCTTCGTGCTCTTGTCATTAAGCTCCTTGGAGGTTCCGAAATCTGAGATCTTTACTGCATCATCGTAGGTGATAAGCATGCTGAAACACAATTTTTATATTCAGTTAAAACCAACTAAATCAAAGATTCAAACACTCAGTTATTATTGTTATTTCTGAGTTTGAAATATATCGTTTTAAATAGCTTTCTCAAAACTCAGGATCACGGTCTTCACTGCATGGTGACAACTAAATCTGGAGCTTTTACGGATGAATTATGTTGGACCTACTTTTCATGTTTTCTTTCACAATCAGATTGCAATGCTGTAGTCAGACACTTTTTTTTTTTTTTTTTTTTTTTTTTTTAGCAAACTCACTTAGGTGACTTGAGGTCTCTGTGAATGATCTTGTGGAGGTGAAGGTAGTTCATTCCCCCGGCGATGCCCATGGCCCAGTCCATGAGCAGGGAGGGTGTGATCTTCCTGCCTGCTCTCAGGACTTCGTACAGCTGTCCTTGAGCACAGTACTCCATAATGATGCAGTAACAAGGAGCCTGAGTACAGATACCTCTGAAAAAGTAGAATGAAAATGGCTGTTAAGGACGATGTCTGTGATAAAGCTGAACTAGTTTTGCTCCAGTGTTATAAAATAAGTAAACAACACAATGAAGAAATACTTATATATGTGATACTTTATAGTAAATTAAATGCTAAATAAATATACTGTATGTTATATAACACTAGATTTACAGAGCTCTCTTGTGGAGTCTCCCAGGTTTACATCACTGAAGACAATAATAATAAATGCCTTTTTCGTCTGACGAATATCTCAAAATCTGGTTCAACAATGCTAGGAAACTAACTGTCACTGTGCCAAGCAGACCCTAACATTTGATTGATCGATATGCCTGACATCTCAAATCAGAATCAGAATCAGCTTTATTACCTAAGATTGTGTGCACAAACAAGGACACTGACTTCAATTTTCAAACAGCCAATCAATCAAATGCAGGCCAATCACCTGTTTTTAGAAGTGGTAGCCCGGCCCACTGACTTTGATGCATGAGGCTGACAGATAAAGTAATTTCATAATGCACTGGAGCACAGGCTTTTAAACAAATTAAATAAATAGGAAAAATATTAATGCATTACTTTAGCATATGGTGTATTTAAAATTTAACTAATGACTTCTAAAATTAATTATTGAATTATGTATTTAAGATTTATAAAACACACATTAAATAAATATTTAATGCATGTCTTAACTTCTTGGGTGATCACAAATAAAAAATATAGTTCATGAGTTTTTAACTCTGAATTGGGGCAATTTTGGCCACCACATGTTAAAACTGTCATCTAAAGGTTTGGGTCAAGAAAATGGCCGTGAATATCTAGTTGGCACAAGATGGGATGTAATTAAAAATCAGTTATTAATTTCAGTCAGAAATCTGTCTTTTCTGGTTCCAAAAAGCCAAACAATCATGTCTACCTACTTGAAAGTGATTATGTTGGGATGCTTGAGCTTCCGCAGGTGCTTGATATCAGTCTCTTTGATGTTGCGCACTTTTTTCACAGCCACTTCCTGCCCGTGGAGTTTGCCCAGAAAGACAGCACCCTGAGCTCCGCTGCCCACCCACTGTAGGTCCGAAATCTCCTCAAACGGGACTTCCCACTCCTCTGAAGCAACAGAATGATAAGGCAAAAGCTTTCAGTGAGTTTTCCTGGTGAAGTAGCAGCATGTAAGCTATAATTATGGCATGATCATTGTGCTGACCTCCACTGACTACAGATCAGCTTTACTTGAATGATGAAACACTGAAGCAACATCATGTCTGAGAATCCTCATTCTAATCTTAGTGAGTCTTACTGCAGTTTAATAAGGCCAAGAAGAAGAAGACTTACGTTGCTTTGTAAGAGTTTAATAATCCCCTATCTTTTTGCAAAGCAACATTACTTCAACATTTCTGACAGTAACTTATACAATAAATAATTATTTTTCTGAATAATCTAAAAGTCTGTGTCAGTGCTATATCAGTGGGAGGAAAAAGTACCAAATGCAGCAGCTTTTTGCTCAGTAAATATATTTATAACATGACATGAAATTTGCTCCAGATATTGTCAACAACCCAAGTAACCAAAACCAAAGTGCAAAGAAATAAATGAACAAGTTCATAATTTATGTGTCATAAATTTTAATGACACAGGGAGCAAGTGTTGAACACACATTGCTTATCAGTGAGTCCTAAATGATGGCCTGCAAAAAACGTTTCCCTTTGTTAGGGTATCACACAAGGCAAGTTTATTTGTTTTATAACATTCATACACGAAGCAGTTTAAAGTGCTTCTGATGTAAACAAAGAAACACAGATAGGGCAAACAACACAAAACAACAAATGCACGAATAACATTAAATAAACAAGAGTAAGATTAAAAAGGTCTGGTGAGATTTAACCAAATTTAGACTCTCTGGAAATAGCACTGCACATCATATCAAATACACCTACAGCGACGTCTTGGAGCATCATCGTGTGGGACTGTTTTTTAGTATGGCCCTGGTAGGCTTCATACAATTAAAGAAAGGAGGAATGGAGAAATTTAATGAGACTTGATGAAAATCTGATGATAAAATAAAGACAATGAAAGACAATGACCGTCACACACACAGTCAAGACAACTCTCAGGTTGTTTCCGAGTAATTCCACAAAAACCTGATTTTAAGCCAAATGAAAATCTATGGAAAGAACTGAAAATCCGAGTGCATAGAAGAACCTTCAAGATTTGAAGACAGTTTGAATGTTGAGACAAAAATCCCACCTGTGTAATGTATGTTCAACACTTATTCCCCCATCATTCCATTTATTATTAAACCTAATTTATAGACTTATTTTTTTTATTTCGTTGTTTGTGTGGATTGTAACCTGGTGTGAGTTTCATTTCAGAACTCCCATTACAGTACCATATAATGTAGTAAACTCTGGTCATTAATAGCATCATGGTTATTAGCACAATGTGAAACTGATGCCAAAAAAAATATGCACTTCTTTGTGGAACAGTGAAGGAGGTCAGTTCCTTAATAAATACAGAGGCTGAAAAGGAAGGCAAATTTTGATTTAAAAAAAAAAAAAAAAAAAACTTGATGGAGGTTTTCTTGCAGTGAAGCTTATAAAATCTGCAGGAAGCCAAAACAACACATGACCTCAGCTGATATCTTCATGAACCTCCTAACCTGCGACTCGGGTGTGCGAGCAGGCCGACAGACAGGGAAGCTCTAATCTCCTGTGGGTAATTCTCCCTCAGCCTCTTAAATCCTGCTTAGTGCCATTGTGGGGCTGATGCGAAACAGGGGTCCAACAACTCAGAAGGGGTTTGGAAGAAGGCGAGGATTTGAGAGGCTAATGACTGGTTGTAGGGTGAATAGAGAGGTGCAGAAATCTTACTGGTGTTGGTAAGTAAGAAGACAGTTAGCAGGAAGTGAGGGATTCCCCACGGTACTGCAGGGGTCTGTGCTAATATACAGAAGACATACAATCCATTCGCTCTGCTGCTGTTCTTAACCCGGGGAGAACAGCAGCAGAGTGAGACACATTTATCATATTAATGAGGATGATATGAATGATTAATGCCCAGCAGTGATCGATAGAGTGCTCCGCCTCTAATGAGAGTCTCAGATTTTTTTTGTAGTAAAGACATCAGTCCAGATCTGACACGTGAAGATCTCCTCAGCTCTGCCTTGATTTGGAAACATGAGCACTCCTCAGTAACTGGGTACACATTTTTCCTGATTTCCATGGCAAAACACAATTATTACATACAAAGGTTGGAAATAAGGGCTCGTTACAAGTTGGAAAGTGGCTCAGATGTATAACCCATACTCTGCACAGAAGAGGAGAGCATCGAGGTGCAGATGGGCTGGGAGTGATAAGAAAGGGATGAAAAGGAGAGACAATAAGAGACAGAAGGAGGGGAGAAGAGGGGAAACACTAAAGTCAATGGGTGATAAAACATCAGAAGACAATACAGCCAGGGAGAAGTGTAAAGCTGCTAGCTTCATCTCTGATGGGAGGTGCAATATTTTTCTATCACATTCTGCATGTTATCTAACTTAAAATGCTAATATCAGTGTTTCCACTTGCAAATGAGTTTCTCTGTGTGCGTGCATCTGTCCTCGTGCGTGCGTGTCAGGTTTGCGTTAATAGAGATGAGAGGTGCGGGGTCAGAGCGTGGCCATGCATAATTCATGAGGCAGATTTGGCAGAGGAGTCTCTGGGGAGTCCTGTGCTTTTGTAGTGACTGCAGACATAAACAACAAGGCGTCACGGGGAGTGAGTTTCATTGAGGGGGTGGGTGGTGTTAGTGGGAGGTGGGCACGAGCAGGCAAATGGATGGGATGGGATGGTGGGGGGAGTTGAGGGTATCAGGGGAAAATAAGCACGCTGCAGCTTTGATAGAGTCTCCTGCTCTAGATGCATCTCACTCCTGTCAGGGAAAGTGTTTATTTACAACGTGGCCTTTGTGCGAGTTATTTTTCTACCCACTGCTTAATGTAATTAAACTAGAAGATAAGATCATTTAATTAGCATATCAAAGCTTAACTAGAAAAATTAATTGGGGAAAGTGGCTGCTTTTATAGTCAGGATTAAAGCCACCATTGACCCTGAAGTTTATAGGACTGCGCTCACTTTATACAGAAACAGACTTACCGTCCAGCACATGTTTGTGCTCTGTAGAGTAAGCTTTGCCAATCATAGTCCAGACAGGCCGCAAGCACCCAAACAGCCCCTCCAGAAACCCTCCTCCCGTGGACTGGCACTGCAACCTGGCATCGTCCGCCTGGCTCCTGACCACAGAGCGGTTCGGATCCTGCCCCTCTCCCTCTGTCCTTCCACTGCTGCCCTCATGCTCATGGAGTTTCAGCACACTGTTGGCAAAGTGCTCCTGTTGTTCTTCGCCAGGTGTCTGATTGTGCCCAGGAGTCTTCCCCTCTCCTCCTCCTCCTCCTCTGCCTCCCCCAGGTTCCACAGCACCCCCAGTGTCTATGGAGAGGACGTTCCGGAGTACGCACTGGGTCGGGGTCAGGTCCATTTCTGGGGTGCAGGGGGTCTCGGCATCGAGCCGGCGAAAGGATGGTGGGTCAGAGATGGGTGTGTTGAAGCCAGACAGGGAGGGGGAGGAGGCACGGGGTTCATGAATGAGTGCCATCAAAAATACCGGAGCAATGGAAGCTTTAAAGACACCAAAAAGATAGAAACGACCATTATAAAATGAGCTAAAACAAATTATGCTTCTAGTGGGCCTGATATGATTGCTAAGCTATCATACACTGCAAAGAATGCATTTCAAAGTTTCTTTGCTTCCCAAGTTCAGAAACTGTGTGAAAAATACACAGATTAAATATGACAACACAAAACGTCTGACATTTCTCTCATCAAACAGGTAAGAATCTGTCCAAAACAGGTAAAAGAGAGAATTATCTCTCTTTTTCTATGTAGTTAAGATAGTGAAACTTGGTTAAAACATTCAGACATGGAGAAATTGCTTGACAACCTAGATAAAGATGTGTTCAACATCAATTCAGTTTCTACTACAGTTTTTTCTTCAATTTCACTCTGAAATTTTGAGAAAAATCCAACTTTTAATTCATTTATTGACGGGGGGAGCTTCTTATCAGTAATACAGTACTTTCTGTTTTCTTTGGAGATACTACATGATGTGACACCTACTGGCCACTAAGCTGGAAAAAGGACTTGTGATTTTTTTATAATGTGTGTATTTATGTGCCTCAAGTTATCTGTTCTTTATTATTCTGTGCAATGGGAATTTCCCCACTAAGAATTATTCTATTCTATTCTATTCTATTCTATTCTATTCTACAACCATGCATTGTGAGGAACATTATGGATGTAAAGAAATCCTAAAAGCTCACTGTTAGAAAACTCCAGGGACATCTTGGTGTATGCCGTGACGCTATCTGGATAACCAACCAGTAATTTGGAAGTGATGCCAACAAAAACCAGTTTTTATCTTAACGTCACACTCATATGTTATTAAACTGTACTGGGACTTTGACTGGAAGTGTGTGATCCAGTTAGATGAGGCGAAGATCAAGCTTTTTTCAGAAAACACTTGAGGTGGTTCTGGAATAACATAAAGAATGAATATTTGGAAAAGAACATTATGCCCAAGCTTAAGTATGGTGGATAACCTGTGATGGTATGGGCCTGTTTATTTCTCTCTTCCAAAGGCCCTGCGAACTTAGCTAGATTAGATGACATCAGGAACTCTTAGACATAACAGGTCTTTTAAATTATAAAATTCTGGTGGTTTTTCATCTGGTAAACTGAAAATGGATCATTACTGGACCTTTCAGCTGGATAATGATCGTTCCCAGCAAAACATTTACTCTCTTTCCTGGCCATCTCAGTCTCCAGAGCCAATCTTATAGAATATATTTGGTGTGATTTGAAGAGAGGAAAACATAAGAAAGCAACCAGGACTCTGAGAGGTGCAGAGAGATTTGATAACGAAGATCAATTTCTTCATGTGCTCCAAACTTGCGAAATGTTACAGGAAAAACATAAGTGCTGTATTACTGGTGAAATGGGGTTATCTATATATTATTATCAGGAGTACTGGTGATTTTCTTGAACATACTGAATCATATTAAAGGTTATATTTCAGATTATGTCACTGCACTAATTTTTTTTACATCTACATTTCTACCAAGGGTGGCAACAAATTCATCCGCATCTGTTTGTCAGTTTACCCCATACAAGATTTGAGAACAGGTTCATGTAATAAAGTAAAAAATGGCATTCTGTCTGCCCCATAATCTGAGGGCACCTCTGTGCAAAATAAATAAATATGCCCCTTTTTAACTGAACTGACAACTGTTGGCCCCGCAGCATCAGAGTAAACGCAACAATTGCTAACAGAAAAACAAAATCTATAGGCCACAGTTGGTTGTTTACATAAAGCAAAATCACTTGTGTATTGAAAATGATAAGAATAGTTCACTGAATTCTGCCTGCCTCTTCAAAGCTCTATGTGTCTCCAAGGACAAAACCGCCTGCATGCTTAACAAGGAAAGGAAATGTATTATTTCTTGTCAGAGCCTTTTGAAGCTTTTCATGGCTGGAAAGGCTTCCACTGATGAAGGGGGCAAAGAGGGAACAGATTCTACCTGTTTGACTAATTAATTACACCAACTAAAATCCATGACAGTTTGCTGTGAATTAAAACAAAGAACTGATATTGTTTTACACAACACCAAACCTGGAGATGATCAGTTTCTATATCAAAGAGGCATTTTAAAGTGCACCTTAGTTATTTTTAAACCTAAGATTCAAATTTTGTCTATTAGCCATGTTTGATAATATCATAATATACCTTGTATCTGATGCATAAGTTGTCAGCAGGCTGTCTGCATCCCTTAGCTGTAATTATCATTCTTAATTCTAATATTAGTCATACAGATGGTACAGAGCCAATACGAAGCTGACAGCAGGAATCATTAGCCCAGAGAAACAAAAATAAATCATCATAATTATAATTTTCTGTGCCAGTAGAAACCCCCAGAAGTCAGACACATCTGTTGTAACACATCATTCAATTCAGACTGATCCTGCTTCCTAACAGTTCTGCTTTAGTGGGGTGATGGAGGTATCAGCTGCTGGAGCTGCAGGAGGAGGAGCAGGAGGAGGCTGCGCTCTGTTACAGGCCACTGCATCCAGGATGTTTCCGAAGCGCATCGCCACCTCTCCTTCCACCTCCGCTGTCTCTCTGAAGATGCAGTGACAGCATCAAATAAAAACACATTCTGACTGTGGTATACCAATAATAAAGGAAAACGCATGTTTCTAACCACTTCTTTCTTCTATGATTGCAAATGAACGGTTCTTACCTCAGTGCGGAAAGCAGGACTCCATCGCTGGTTGCATGTCTATTCCTCGATAGTTTAGGGTCGTATTTTAAATAATAACCACCTAAGAGGAGGCTGATTCTTCCTTTCTGTGGTTTCCTCCTCCTCCTCTGCATCCAGAGCACCTTCAACGTAGCGGTTAAATCCAGTGAACGGTAAACAGAGCAAAAGCTAAACGTTTCCCTGCTCCCTATATCTCCTCCTTCTTTTCCATCACCTTCTGAGGACGCAAACTGCGCACTCTCAAGAATTTATACCACTGTCTCATATAGTAAACAGACTGATGGGGAAAGGAGTAGAGAGAGATGGGAGGGAGGCAGGGAGGGAGGGATGAAGGACTCCTCCAATCAGAGGAAAGCTGCGCCGTGACGCGCTGAGCCCGGTGAGTGCAGGTATATACTGGCCACAGAAGGGTTTGTGTGTGAGTGAGACCTCACTGTAAAACAGGGAGGAGGAGGTCAGCCGGTATGTGAGGTGATCAAAATGATGTCATTCCCAAGGCATGCAGCATTTGACTGGACAGCACCATGTAAATCCCTTCAAACCCTATTAACGCCCTGTGTATAGAGGGGACTTTAATTGCCGCATAATCTGGCAACTCCGTCTGTCACAGACTGGAGATGAAGGACAGGTTTTCCATTATTGTCATCTCCAGTCATACTGACCCTCTTTTTTGTGAAAAGGCGGATGGCACATGAGAGGAACCTCCCCCTTCTAGTGATCAGTATCTTTGAGCAACTTTACTTGACAGAAATGGTGATAAAAGATTAGAAACAACTGGTCATCCAACATAAACCCTTTTCTGTTTTTTAGCAGTTTTTAGCCAGTTCACCACTCTTTCTTTTTTGGACAGCTCTTGATAGTCAGCTAGAAGAACTGCAGTTTTGGAGATACTCTGAACCCAGTTGTCTAACCATCACAATTTCGACCTTGTAAAACTTGCTCAAATCAACTGGCTGCTGCTTCTAAAACATAACTTTCACCTGAAGTGGTCATAATGTTATGCTCTAGGTGTTATAAAAACTAAATCCAGGATAGCACATACATTAAATAAAATTAGCAAACAAGCTGCTAAAAAATAATAAACTTAGCTATAAGCATGATTATTATACAAACATAGTATTCTAATGAAACATCTTAATAATCCTAATAAGAAATTTTGTTTTTATTTTTCTTGTTTCAAGACAAAGCCTGCACAACTTTTGCATGAATCTTCATATTTTAGTTTTTTGTATAATTCTTTTTTCACAGTATAAAAAGAGAAAATAACTCACAAGTCAGGAAAATCCTGCATGTGCCTCATGACCTCTGCATCTTGAATGTTTTATGAACAATTGGAAGATCCCATATCTAAATTCTGGATGAGTGCAGAGACTAAAGAGTTGCAGCTCTCTGACCCTTTTTGGGAGCTAAATCCAAATCCAGCCTTTATCTCCCAGATTAAACCCACGTTGGGCTTAAACCCATAACGATGACCTCATCGTGTTGCTTGTAGACAGTGGGGGAAACCTCGACTAATGCACAGAGGAACTGTAACAGTTCTCTACAAAAACAAGCAGTGAAAGCCTCACTGTTCTCTCCACTTGTGCTGGGGATTACAAAAACACAGGGACAGATTTTAGTAGTTCTTTCTGTTTGTACATTAAATCTGAAGCATCTTTGTATTTTAGAGTCAGAAAATCTAAAAATGTTGAAAGTATGAAACATAATAAATCAAAGTAGGTCTTTCTGTTGTTTTTCAAAGAAGTAAAGTAATTTTATTTCACCTGTCTTATTTTCAGTTGTATTTCACTTTTCTGATACAAAAAGGACTTTTGGAGACACATCGGAACATGACAACCTGATGAAAGTAGAAGTGATTGTATGTGTCAAAAAATAATAATAGAACATGGGAAATATGCTGAACATCTAGAGTCTCAGAGGGCAGAAAAACATGGCTTTCCTAAAAAAATCCTTTATGCAGGAAAAGTGTGTAAGATTAATGAAATTCATAAGGGTGGTCTCCCCATTTGAACCTTTTTATTGTGTCTGTAAAATGGAAACTTGGGTCAGAGAGAGACAGTAATTCAAGGCCAAAAGATAAGGAAATAACAGTTTAGGCCATGGCAACAACCAACAGCTCCAGGTGACTCAGTAGCCAGGCCACTGAAGTGGGCCTGATTGTTGTTTGTGAGCCTGAAGTTTCCTGGGCAATGAAGTATATTTTTTACAATGATTTTGACTCTTAGTTGAGCATACAATCATTATTACTGAGTCAATTAAAAAGTGGTACAATGACAACACAGTCAGCATTAACAGCTAATAGTTTGGTGTTGCTTTTATTGATTTCAAAGTCCTGTTTTTCATGTTTTGTTTTTCAACAATATTTCTAAAATCCAAATGCTTTCTCATCGTCATTGTTGGTATTTAGATTAATTTCTGAAGAGAACCTCAAGATCCCAGACATGTGTTCCCAACCCCAACTTTGGGGACAACTGGTGTAGCCAACCACTGTAATGTGTTGGAAACCACCTACATCTTTAGTATTAGTGGGTTATTTTTGACCAATAATGCATCTTATCTCAAAATACTCAAACATAATAATTATCTTCTGTATTTGTTTTTCATCTCACTAATATGATATGTATTCATTTCCATGTAAACATTTAAACATTAAGTTTTAATCTTTTTGGCTCTTTACACCTTTCATCTAACTTTACACCACTTATTTGCAATTAAAAAACTGAGGATATCATAAAACTTTGTTATAAAAGAAAAAAAAAAAATACTTTTTACATTTCCAAACTTGAAAATGGGTCAAATTTGACCCAAAAAGCACACTCCTCAGATACATCTCAGTAAATTGGAATATGTGTTCTGATAAGGCTTGTTTGTCAGATTAAAAGTACCTTTTAAAAAATAACAACCTTTGAGCTGGTACTAAATATACTTTTCATTAAGCCCACATTTCTGTAGCAAAGATAATTTTTTATTGGTCTGATATAATATTCTGATTTTTAATGTTGTGTTTTTAATAGCTTTAAACTGAAAATTTGTCACCCCACCAGTCACAATAGAGACCATAACATTTATTTTAGTTTATAGGACTCCAAAATTGTTACTGATTAAATTTTCAGTTAATGACCAGTAAATATAGAAATAACATAGTGTTTGAATAAAACTTATGCAGTATCACATGTTTAGAGTAAATTGTCACATGACCAGAAGTGTTTACTTCTTGGTTGCATCTTGGAGAGAGGATGGCTGCCTCAAACCTCCCAATGTAGAGCCTAGTAAGGTATGCTGAAATACCTTACTAGGCTTATACAACAAAGATTTTTGGTGCACATGATCTTTAAGGAGTCTAGTTTTGATATACAGTCTTGCATTTTCTAAAATTGGTTTGGTGTGCGTGCAGAATGTGCGATAGGACATTGTACCTGGGTGCATACATACGTAAATACATACCATGTTCTTGCCATGTTAGATTTAGTTGATGGACCAGACAAGGCACACAACATTGTAGTTATCCCTCAAAATGAGGAAGATGCCATCCTTGCTTATTTTGATTGTGATGGCTTAAACATGGACTCTGAGGGGAAACTAGGTAATTTGCCATTCCAGATTTTGAATGTGACAACTGTTTCTTTGATATACTCTTTAAAACTAAAGAGTGAATTCATGAAGCTACCCCAAGGAACCTCCTGAGGTTCTCACACAAGAGGATCAGCTGCTGGTCCACTAGAAAGATAACAATATTGTCACTGAAACAAAAATGGAAAAGCACTATACTGAGACTGATGTTAAGCGATGGAACAAAGAACAACGTTCCTTTGACCAAGTTCGATAATCACAGTGCAATATAATGAGCATATGGGAGATGTAGACCTTCATGACCAAAAGGCTTCAAGTGACAGTGTCATGATCAGGTCCAAGAAGTGGTGGTGTCCCATCTTTACAGGGTCTTTCTCAGAGTCTCTCAGATGAGGCGCTTCGTCTGGCTCGGTCATTGTGTCCTTGGGCAAGACACTTCACACATCTTGCCTGCTGGTGGTAGTCAGAGGGCCTGGTGGAAACAATGTATGGCAGCCTCACTTCTGTTAGACTGCCCCAGTGAAGCTGTGGCAACATTGTAGTAGCTTACAACCATCAATGTGTGGGAGGGGTTTCACAGGTGCTCGGCTCGGTGTGTCTTGTGGACTGTGAAGGGTCTGTGCAAAAACGAACATCTGAAAACCATGTGACCATGCATCAACAGTTTGACTTCAGTCTGACCATGCTGCACTCATTAATGTGGTATAAAGCGCTTTTGGGTTCTCTGGACTTGATACAAATACAGGCCATTTACCATTTAGCTATTATTTCACAAATATGTTATAGGAGAGAGGACTGATTTTCTTATCTTCTCACAGGTTGTGACATATTCTCTTATACCAAGGTTTGGCACAAGGTGCCATTGGAAAGACATCTCAAATGGACAATTCTCTTCAAGATATGACAAGATTTGACCAATACACTTAGTGGTCAATCAACACAGGGAATTAGTTCCTGAAATGTTGTTTTTGCACCATCCATGCCTGTGAACAATTCAATGCTTTATTGCACAATGAATGCTTCAAAAAATATCATAGAAAGTAGGGAGGGGATGAAATGATCCAAAAATGAAGAATACCAAAGTCACCAAATGGTGAGAAGGAGCTGTATAACAGACTAGGCCAGGGGCCAGGGGCCAGTCCTCGAGGGCCAGTGTCCTGCAACTTTTAGATGTGTCCCTGGTCCAACACACTGGAATCAAATGGCTGAATAACCTCCCCAGTATGCAGTCAAGTTCTCTAGAGTCCTGTTAATGATCTGATGATTTGATCCAGGTGTGTTGAAGCAGAGACAGATCTGAAAGTTGCCACCAGCCCTCACCAGCCCTCGAGGCCTTGAGTTGAAGACCCCTGGACTAAGTCCATTGAGTCTTAATGTTATGACAGTGTTACTAAGAGATAAATGTTCATGACTTTCAATAACATAAATGAAGGCCTCCACCATGGATGTTATCTTTATGCTCTATGTTACTGTAATGGCAGTACGACTGACTGAAGTTCAACACAACTGTGCACACTCAACACTAATTTACCTTGGTATATAATATACTAATACTTGAATGTGTACCTTACAGTGTGAATGTTGCACTAAAGCAGTGGTCTCAAACTGCATTCCTCGAGAGCCAGAGTCCTGCAACTTTTAGATGTGTCCCTTGCCCTACACACTTGAATTACATGGTGAAACTGCCTCACTAGCATGCAGTCAAGCGCTACAGAGCTCTGCTAATGAATTCATATTGGAGCCAGGTGTGCTGAGGCAGAGAGACATCTAGAAGTTGCAGAACTCTGGCCCTTGAGGAATGCAGTTTGAGACCACTGCACTAAAGGAATGCTGTGGCAAGTTATATTCAAATAAAGAAAAAATTTTCACATATTATGATCTTTATTATTTGGCGAAAAAACACTTTTAGCTCAGCTTAGTGAGAGTAATTGTAATCAGTCATAAAACACACTTTTTCATATGTATTTCCACTTTTCTTGATTACTTCAAAGGCTACCAGTGACACCTGATTTGAATATTTTCATGTCTGGGAAAAATTTGGTGTTAAATGGGTTGACTGGTAAAGTCTGTATGTAATGATTTCACAACTTTCTAATAAAAAGAATTTTATGGATTAAGTCCTAACAAGAAAAAGGAGTAAAATTAAATTGTCTGGCTGAATATTGCCAGAAAATGTTATGTGGTTACTGAGAAAAATCAGACTGATCTCCAGAGAGCTTTTAAAACAGTGCATGAGGTGCTGGTCTGTTAGGTCTCGATGTTACTGCTCTCAGATAACATTTCTCCTGACTTCCAATTCCTGACTGGACAAATCACTGCATACATCTCTGGCTTGTGAACTCACCTTTGAGCTGGAAACTGACTTTGTTTTTCATCAATACACATGATCCACACGAAACGTCATTCTTTGGAAACTTTGAGCTGCATTCTTAGCTTGGTTATGTTTTTCATTCTTTAGGGCCTTTATAATTACTTCTCCATTTTAGTCATGGAAATGAACATAACAACTTAACAACTGGAACTAGAAGCCCAAACACAATTGAAAAGTAAAGTTATAAAAATCACGATATATGATGTGCATTTTTAACAAGGTGAAAATGATCAAAGATAAACAGTTCTTTTCTAATAATTTCTAAATTATCCGTCCAAGGGGAAACCAAAACCAAAACAAAATAACACGGAACTATTTTGTGTTTGTCCAGAAACAGACTATACACATCTATAAAAACATTTTCTATGAAACAACATTGAGACACCATGGTATACTTATACCATTCAATAATATCAGAATTAATTCAGATGGCTGCTTATCTTCACACTTTAAATCTTTAATTTAGCAGATTTTCATCTTAAATTCTCATATTAACAGCCAAAGAGTCAAGGCTAAAAACTGGTTTCATGAAAATTGCATGCTGTGTTTAATGTTACATTAAAAATAAGCAGAAAAAATAAGCAGTTTGCCATTCTCACCATGTAAGATTCCTGATCCTACTCTGTCTTAAGGCAGTCTGTGCTGAGAAGCACCCTCTTTCTTATCTATATTTTTTAATATTTTTCTGAAAAATATTCCTTATAATTTATTTATTGAGGCTCAGATAGCAAGAAAGTTTTATTGGTGTTCAAGCTTCTAGGATCATTACTGCTTCTTGTGATGTCGAATGCAGCTTATGTTGTTGTTGTGGGGAACTTTATGAGAAACAGACACCGAATATGAAAGCTGCAGGATATCAAAACAACAGATTTAAAAAAAGGCCCACTCCACAAAGACGCCCACTTTTAACAAGGAAAGTAATAATTTTAAATCACATGGGCTGGGATTTTTTAATTTAAAATTAAATGGATTATTCTGAGACCTTTAAAAGAACTGCAGCACACTGTGGTATCTAGCCAAATAGCTGATTTAAAATGCTGCATTGCTTGGCAACATGCATCATTATCTGCAGGAGGGAATTAACAGAAGTCTGCAGTGGAAAATGTAGAGATGAATGTCACGTGTGTGCCTGTAGATATCTCAGATTGTGAGTGTACAGTATGTGGTGTAAGAACCAGTGCCAAGTGGACACAGATTGTCCCAGTGTAGATGTGGGGGGGAAGGTGGCAGAGAGGTGTGTTCACATTTTTGCGTGGGGTTGGATTTAGACTAGAGAATGAGGGGGAAGGCAGATTCTGTCTCTTTGAAGCTTTGAGCCTATTTATGGGTTCTCTTCAAGAGCCTCTTGTGTTACTCATCGTCACTTTCACTCATACAGAGCTGAATAGGTGGTCAATCATCAAATCCACTTAAGTTAATACCAAGAAGGAATGTAAGGAAAGGGGGGAAAATACATAGATAGAACTCTCATATTCACAACTAACAGTAGACTAATATCAGATTTCTGATGAAAAAAGGAGGATAGTTTTTTTTGTATTTGGATCTGTATTTATCATGTGTAAATGTGAATTACAGTGCAACTCTAGCCAATGCTATCATCAGTCAGGTTGTCAATGAAAATGTGCTTCATATCATTCAGTGTTGGGATTCATTAAGTCTGGCGCCAACCGTTATTGGTGGGATGGATAGGAGGATGTTGTGGGTGGGGGGGATTCTCCATTTCAGCAGGATGATCTCACCTCCCTGTCTGCAGCTCAGGAAGAAGACTTTTCATTCATGAAGTTCACCCATTCACACATAAGCATACACAAAAATGCACAAGCACAAACACACACACACACACACACACACACACACACACACACACACACACACACACACACACACACACACACACACACACACAGATGCAACCAAGCCTTGTCTGCAGAGGATGCTGAGGAGGCGGTCATGCCAGTGAGGCAACATTCAGGTGAGATCACCCCCGGATGTTAAGCTTCCACCCTGTTTTTAAAAACACTATAAAATGGTGAGCGTTGTATTCCATTACATCATTTGATATTGTTTGCAGTCCTGCACCACACCTTCATATACAGCATGAGGATGTTACAAAAAACTGATGAGAATCTATTTACACACCCAACAACACTGTATTACCACCTGGATAACAGATTTATGTGTCTCTATCAGCACCAGTGAAAATTTAGGCTAGTCTGTAAACACCCCATAAATATGTCAAATTGTTGTCTTGGGTAAAATGTGAAGTGTTTTTTGGGTTTTAGGATCATGATTCGTTAAAACATCCATATAAAATTACTAAAAATCTACCAGACCAAACAGTAAAGTAAGTTATCCATAGAACTGAAACTTTTAGGATTTGGCAATGATCAACTGAGAAAAAAGACCACAAAGAGCATTTTGGTCAACTTTTTTCAGATTTAAGGTATACTGTTACGGATAAAATTGTTATGTACAAAACCCATTTGATTTGTAGAGCATACAAGAGTCTTTATAAAGTAAAACTATTTCAACAGAGAGTGCATTTGATAGTTTAGTCATTCTTCCCTAGATTTAACAATAAAACAAAATGCTAAATTATATCCTGCATAAAATGTTGTGAGGCTTGATTGTGTGATGGTGTCATTATTTTTTTATGTTTTTTTTTTTTTTTTTTTAACTCAAAACCAGACTTTCAGTTTCAGATACAAAAATGTGATTTTCTGTGCCCACAAATTCTCAGAGCAAAAATGTTTTTATTCTTCCCTGAATCATTTTTTTCATCTGTTGAGCAATATATCTGTGCATGCTTTTATTTTGAAATAAAAGTATGCAGTAAATGTGATGACCAGCTTCAGATAAATATATTAAAAAGAAACTCATTTCTCCCTTAACCTTGAGTACACAGAACATTTTACTGTCACCAAGCTTCATGCAATATATGTAACTTTGGGCCATCATAAATTATAGAAATTCTTTACATAACAGGTCATATTACAAAATGTGCTTCATTGCTTTACTTTTGGACTATTGTAAAAAATATTTTAAATATGGGTCAGGAATCTCCAGGAATACAAAACACTGAGACAGTATTTTAAGAGAGGGAATAGTTGTCACCAAGGACCCACAGTGGGGTCCTGACTCTATTTTAGAGAACCATTGATTTGAAGGCCTCATAATGTTGACATTCTAGTGTTTTCAGACCAGAACTGTCCAGGCAACTTAATTTCACACCATCATTTGGTTTAGCTCACTTTCACCCCTCATTTCTGAAAGAAAACCAAATCTTCTGGACAATGTCATCCAGTTACTACAGCTGTTTGTTTGGGGTGACATCAGGAAATGCTGCCCAGCGTGAGCTGCTGTGGTTACACAGACACAGAGTATTTAACGTATATGTCCGTAAATCATATGTATTTGAGAATTCACTTCCTTAGATTAGTCCACTTTGTCTCTTTGGTTTGCTCGATGGTCTGTTTGCTTTCCCACGCTTTCCCACTCTTAGCTAATTGTAACAGGGAAGTGAATCGAGACCCGTGGTTTCAGACACACCAGAGTTTTATTGCTTGGTCCGCACCAGAGTCTGGATCACCTATTACACTTGCCCATACGAAGCGGACTATCAAGGAAGCAAACTCTAGTCCATTTAAAATGAAGGCACCCCTATAATTATTCTAATTTGCCATTGGTCCCCAAGAATAGCTTTGTAAATAATTTGGCTCTTTTTAATCTTAAGTGTCTGTTAATTGTTATTTTAAGGTAGTTGGTAGTTTTGAAACCTGGAAAGTATTATTTGTTGTGGTTGGAACTCATGAAAGCAAAGATGAAGGTCAAAAGAACATCTTTGGAGTTGGTGTGACTGTCATAGAAAATATAGCAACATCCACCTGTTAATATATGCAAACTGTGAAAATGAAGTCATTAAAAACTTCTTAGAACTCCAAAGGAAACAGCTTTAAGAGTTTCTCCAAAAAACATGTCGACTCAGCTGCTATAAAATATGGTAATCCATCACTCAGATCTATTGTTGCTTTGATCTCGCAAAGAGATTAGAGACGTGTATGATTTTGCTTTGAAACCTCCTCAGAAACAGGGAAGGGATCAGGCGGCCTGCTGCTGAGAGCCTCTGGCAGTGGCTCAGTCAGGAGAGGGTTAAAAACAATAGGGGGGTGGTGGCTGGAGAAGCCTTCCTGAAAGTCACGTGCTCTGTGCCAGGAAGAAGGAGAAGAAGTACGGAGAGAGGGAACGGATGGGTGGGTAATGGAGATGAGCGGGGGAGGAGTCTGAACCATGTTGCCGTAGAAACTGAATCCTCAGTTGGCCAGTGTGAAGTCAGAGGCATAATATTAGGTGGTGACTGCACTTCAATGCAGGGGGTGCTGTGAGGTGGGTGGGATGGCGGTGGTGGGGAGCAGCAGTGGTGACTCACGCTGGAGAACACGCTCTGCATTCTAATGGAGGTGGAAGCTCTCCTCACACATCTCCATCAGCTACATCACCTTCAGTCCTTAGCCCCTTCTCCTGTGCAAACTGCCCACTAATTGATCACCATCCTGTACCTCCTTTCTTCTGAGCACATAATTAAGTCATTATGACAGCAAAGGAACCATTAGTGTGAGTTTTGGTGGCTTCTCTTGCTCATGCTGATGAAGGGGATCTAACAGAGGGAACCAAATACTTAGACGGGCAAGTAAACTGCAACCATGTAATTGGTGATAGTATAATTGCACAGCATGGGTAGCAATTAAAGGAATAATATGTGTAAACCATGCTCAAGATTATCATTGGATTAACTACACTTCCCAAATATCCCTTGAGTGTGGCACCTCACCAGCTGGTAGGGAGGAGGTGTTAGTAATTATACCAACCGTATTTATGTTGTTTGTGTGTGTGTGTGTGTGTGTGTGTGTGTGTGTGTGTGTGTGTGTGTGTGTGTTTAGGAGTGGGGTCTTTTAATTTTAGCTTCAGGTAAACTAGTTTGTATCTCATTAATGTTTTGAGGAAAAACAGTCAACATAAATGTACTTTTTTTTTTCTCTCAGGGTTTAAGATGAGAAACAATGATCTGTAATGATAAATAGCTTGTTAACTATAAAAGAAAAGCCTCAAGGATGATAATTAATTCTAACAGGTAGAATATTTATAAGCCTGGACTATGTCGTATACATGGAATAACCTATCTAAATTAACAAACACATTTTTTAAAATAATGTCTTGCAACTGAATGATATTTAAAGCTATAATGTGGCTTAGAATAATTACATTAAGAAAATTTCAGAATTGTTAACCAAGATAACAAAAAACACCAAATCTATGCTTCTTTGTTGCTTTATTTAATAGCCACAACAGCTAAACCTGTGTTGTTGACATCGGGGGAGGTGACGTTCCTCGCCTGACTGCAAATAATTGACTTTACATCAAGCAATACTCTGCTCTTCCTTTTAAGGAAACACTCTGTACTGTGGATACATTTCCCGTCATTGCTGTGTAAAACTGGAAGCAGCAGGGAGGGAGGTTGGAAAAAAAATCGTAGGCAAGATGACGTTCCTTTGGTCTCCACCCACAACTCAATCTCACGGTCTGACAAGAGCCAATGGAAAACAGGCTAGCTGATTGGAGATGTAAGAAGTGTATGTCTCCTTGCTCGTGACGATGATTCACTTGATTTTTGGGAAGAGGCAGTGGCTGCTGTGTCCCCTGCAGTGAAACAGAAAAACCCTGGACATCCCCTGAATATTTTATTTCACATATTCTCATAGATTCTTTGTAACTTTTAGCATTGATGTTAGAAGGTTTTGGGGAGACCAGCTTCAGAGAAAAAGCAAGCAGTTTTAATAATTTGTCTCATACCACCCTATTTATAAAGTGGTTTAAAATCAACAACAAGGCTGATCAAAGAGCTGTACAAAAAATACATTTAAAAGTTAAATATATTTTGGACCTAGGAAAACTCAAAATCTTTAAAGTATGAAACAACAAAGTTGGCCTTTGCATTTTTTTTAAAGATAATAGGAAGATTTAACCTCTTATTACCATTCTGTGAGCACAGATGGGATTTGACATTTTGATTTGTACCTTACAGTTGATAACACAAAGTAATACCAAAAAACAGTCAAATACTAAAGGTTGCTGTTGTCAAGGAAAAACCAGCAGTTCTCACCTATTTCACATTTTTTGACAGCTCTTCAACCACAAATATCAAAAATAAATCAGTGTGACATATATATTGAAAAATGGCAAGAATTTACATTTTGGACTGTTGGATGTTAAGAAGGTTCTAAGTAGAGCTTCAAAATGCAAAGAGAAAAAATTGGAGTGAGACAAAAAAAAAAAAAAAAAATCTGAGAAAGCATCTTATTAAAAACAACCATTAAACTGAAATAGGCTGTTCATCAGCTAATCAAAAGTTTAAGACCATATTTCAAAAAAACCCCAAGCCCCCTAAAATAGAAATAAAAGTTTCAAAAAAGGACTGAGTAATGAGTAACTGAACCATTCTTGTTAATCACCTCAAAAATTCGTTTTGGCATGCTTGATGCTAGTGTTTCCAGGAGGTTAGAGGGGATATTGCTCCAGTGGTGAAGATGACTTCATGGAGGGCATCCACTCTCTGGAACTGGTGTCCATTTTTGTAAACTTCCCTTGCCATCCAACCCCAAATATTCTAAATTGATTTTAGATCAGGGGAACACACGCGATGGTCCAAAAGAGTGATGCTATTTCTCTAGAAGAAGTGCTTTGTCTGGTGGGCATTGTGAACTGCAGTATTGTCCTGTTGAAAAACCCAGTCATTACCACAGAGATGATGGCCTTCAGTCATGAGGGATGGCCCTTACAACATCTCCACATAGCCAGCTGCCATTTGATGCCTCTGCACAACATGAAGCACCATTATTTTCATTGAAGGAGAAAGCTCCCCCTCCACCATGTAAAAAACATTGATAAGCAATCTTCAATATATACAGATAGGCCCAAAATTAACACTCAGCAGATTTAGGTTTAAGGCATTATTTTAAGTATTACTAACATGTTTCTCTTGATCTGAAGAAACATTAGAATTATAGAGTGACTTAGCAAGAGTCCCAAATGAATCTGATGGAGAATTTGTGGAGAGTGCTAATGATTAGGTGTGATATACCAGAAGAAACAAACAAAAAGCTAATCAGCAATTATAACATGTAATTTAGGAGCCTTACTTAAGCTTTATTAAGTTTTTCTGTCTACTTCCAATACGTTTAAGAAATGTTTGCATTGATTGCTTACATTATGTCCATTTATCCAACCCTTCTTCTGTTCTAACAAGTCAAAGCAATTATTAAAAACATCTTAGGGACTTTATTGTATGTTCTTTGATCTGTATTTCAGGGATCCACTGCCTTTCTGCTTCTGAAGTACTACCTTGGTAGAGCAATGTTTCATTATGGAGGTTGATTGGGATGAAAAGAAGGTTTGTTTGTTTTTTTTATAGCAAAATGCATACATAGCGATCTCCTGTTCAGATGAAGGTCAAATGTCAAAATAATAATTCATGTAAATGCTAAGCAGCAAATTTTATTATTTTTTTTACATAACATTGTGTGATTGTTGTTATAAACTGATGAATCAGACAAAAAAAAAAAATCCATTTTTATTTATGTTTTTATGTGGAGTATGTGGGACGATGGTGGTGACAGTGGTAGTAGATCGTCCCGCAGTCGGTGGGCTTCCAGTTCGATCCCCACTCCATCCAAGTCAAGTCAAGTTTATTTGTATCGCAGCAAGGCAGTTCAAAGTGCTTCACATCATAAAAAACATTGATCAAGAATATAGCAAATCATCAAAAACATAAAAATCATCAAGCAATTATGCAGCCACATCATCAAAATCATTAAGCAAATACACATGAAAATTATCAAAATCATTGAGCAAAACTCATTGACCCAACTCTGTTGTTGTGTCCTTGGGCAAGACACTTCACCTGCCTTGCCTGCTGGTGGTGGTCAGAGGGCCCAGTGGCGCTGGTGCATGGCAGTCTTGCCGCTGTCAAACTGCCCCAGGGCAGCTGTGGCTACAATCCAGTGGCTTACTACCATCAGCATGTGTGTGTGTGTGTGTGTGTGTGTGTGTGTGTGTGTGTGTGTGTGTGTGTGTGTGTGTGTGTGTGTGAATGGGTGAATGACAGAATGTAGTGTGAAGCACTTTGGGGTCCTCTGGACTTGATAAAGCGCTATACAACTATATTTACCATATGTCTGAAGTTTTTGCCAAACTGAAACTGTTTCACTCATTGTCTTTTTTTGCAATTTACCTAATCTGTCCAAAAAAACCCATGAAATGATCTTACATTTGTCTGATTTACGCTGCACAGAACATGCCTACCAAATTTGTATTCTAGAGGAATACCAGTGTCTAATTATACAGATTTATGCAAATGCTCTGCTTCACTGGATCAGATATTAGCAGTATTAAGAGTCATTAATTCAGCCGAGGGACAATTATAATTTTATCTGATACTGTGATGAATCTGATGTCCCCATGAGGTCAGGATTATGTGAATGGCAGAAGTGACTAAAGCTTGTTTACGCAGAATTCCCAAATGAAAAAAACAAAGGAAATGTTTTTCTGTGGAAAAAACTGAACAGGGTTAAGTTATTATTTTATAATATAGTGGTGCTATTTTTATATTCAATCCATAGATAGTTTAACAGTGACAAAAGATCATGAAGAAGAGTGAACATCTCAGAAAAGTTAATGTTTTCAGTTTGCAGGTCTGGAGCATTCAGATGTTTGTTAAAACAATGCCAAATAGGAAAAAACATCTGCTAAGATCTTAGGGAAAGAACAGTGCTGATCATCAATCTAATAACAGTTGGAAAGCCACTTTTCAGTTGTTAGGAACTGGCCATTCTTCAGTGAGAAATACTGTAGACAAATGGAAAGCATTCAACACAACTGCTAATCTTCAGAGAACCATATGTCCTGGTAAATCCAAGCCAAGGTTAAACAGCCTGTCGCAAGTAGAAAATGTGAAAAAATACAAATGAAAAGAAACCGTACATGCCACATAAAAGGCATCAGTTAGCATGATAATGATGTTAAAATAATATTCATCATTGTACAATAAAAAAGAGAAAAAGATCCCATCATCCACCTTCTACTCTCACTTAATTCTAGCAGCATAGACAGGTAAGGGGTCCATCAGTGGACATACAACCATGCATACACACACACTCCTACCTAAGACCAGTTTTTTGGGAAGTTTACAATCATGCATTTTAAGAAAAAGCTTGAATACCCATAGATTAACAGTACATGTGGTGTACATACAAGCTCCACAGAGACAGGTCCCAGTAGGGATTTGAACCTCTTTTTACTGCTAGGCAACAGAGCTAGTAACTGCACTGCAATGGAGCCCTATAGAAAAAAGAGGAAAATGAAAAGACCTCTCTAGGATGTGGCTGCATTACTTAACCTGCAATGATCGGAAGAATATGTGTATCCATGGGGCTAAAATAAATTGGACCAGTATGGATATATCTGGTTGTAATGGACAGACACATGCTGATTATTCCAACCCTCAAGCACCAGGCTTTAGCATCGTTTTGTACGGCTACATAATCGGGGCAGTTTAACGTCACTGAATTGACCATAAACTTTTCTCTATAGCACGTCAACAAAATCAAGTCCATCATAAACAAATCCCTTCGAATCTTAATAAACTAACATCACATTGAAAGGATCATACAGAGGAATTACTCCTTGTTATTGGTTTTCAGAACAAACTTGCAGATTATGATTAGTTTTCCCATTTTATTCAGATGCATTTGAACTTGGGTTTCGGTAAATCAAGAAAATGATTTTTACTCTGATGTTGCATGTCCCATATTTCAAGACCTGAGGATAAGAAAAATGTTTTACTTCACTGAACAGCAAACCTTAGAGGTAAAAGAGAGGGTATTTTACCAAAACAACAAACAACTTCCATCACAGTTCAGGCATCTGTTTTAGTGAAGTACTGTCCATGGTGCTGATCTATGTAGCCTGAGGCCAGAGAATACTCAAATGAACTGCAGTAGCCTGTAGTGGAATCACAAAGTTATTATATTAGCAATTTAAACGGTTTAAGTTAACAGTCATATTGTTATAAAGTTATAAAGACAAATCGAAACTAAAATATAACTTATTTTCAGGAGTTTGCTATTGGAAAATGGGCAGTGCTTTTCTTTTGAAATAAAACCCTGTACACCCAGGCACAAGATGGAATATGCCACTCCAAATCAATGACTATTGATTTCATTAAGCTAAAATCAAGTTTTGTCAACTTGCTGATTGGTTCTCTGAGATAAAGTCACCCACTGCTCCACCTAGTGTTGTGAAATAAACTGACAGCTCCAGATTATTCCAGATTACTCTGAAAATAAAGTTTTGAGACGCTCTTCAGCAATACATGCTGTTTTCATAAGCCTGTGTGGACATATTGCAGATCAACAATTCAGGGGATGATAAAAACGTCAGGGCCTGGAATCATACACAGGAGGAAACAAATATGCAATTACGCTGGCAGTAAAAACGTACTCTTTGTACAATCTCATTGAATAAATATCAATCTTATTTTCTCAGGTAGATTGATTCCATAAGATGTTTGATCCACATGGAAAGGACACCACATCTGTTACTGTCTAATAGAGGGCCCCATCTGGTTAATTACCTTGTCAATAAACCTTGAAGGCAATACCACGAGAATGTGATTTGGAATGAAAGTTTATTTGCATTTGTATCAAGAAAAAAAAGGAAGAAAAACAAAATTTTATAGACTGACAAATTTGTGGACACAGCAAAACATGCAACTATCTCTGCATCATCATTATTATTATTGTTAGTTTATCGAAATATATATATATATATATATATATATATATATATATATATATATATATATATATATATATATATATATATATATATATATATTTTTTTTTTTTTTTTTTTTTTTTTTTCTGATAGGTTTTCAAAACAGTGCTAAAACTGCTTTTGGTAAAAATTGCTATAATGAAGCCCAAAAGTGATTACTTTTGGAGAGCCAGTAATAGAATAGAATGGCGTAGAATGCCATGCGTAACTTGCTAAATCACGCATGGCAATTTACTATTGTGTGTTACTTTTAAATCATCTTCTCTCCACAAATCAAGCTAAAAATAAAATACACACAAACAACTGTAAAATAAACGAAAATCAAACACTATAAAAATACAACAGTAAAACAGTTAAATTAAGTTTTGAAATAAATAATACCCGATTATTTTGGAATTGTTCTTCTACTACTTTAATTTACATGACTTTCAGTGTCATAATAAAACATAAGTATTTAATTCTATTAAAACATTTCTTAGTTGAATTGTCAATAAAATAAACACTATTTGTCTGATTATTCCCTGCGAGACTGGCGACCTGTCCATGGTGTACCCTGCCTCTCGCCCGATGACTCCCGATGACTGAGGTGCATGGGCACCAACACCTCTCGCGATCCTGCAACCAGGGTGTTTCGATAACAGATTGAAGTATGAATGTGTGATTATTTTAGGGTCTGCAGCGCCATCTACTGTCGGTAAATTTCCTTGGACATACATTCTTTTACCTTATTTTAAAGAATGAAGATATTTCAATTTAGTTTAATTTCGTTATCTTTGTTGTTATTTTATATGAATAACAAAAAAATGTATACAAATAAGCATAATAATCCTCTTCACTCGTCACGTAACAAGTGCATCATATCCGGTCCGGCAGCTAAATGTGACCGCCAATAGTGCTTGTTGTGTAGATTTACATGAATGTGGTGTGAACGAGTTGTTGCATTTAAATTAACAAAAATCTGTTATTCACTAGCAAATGAAACCCCTTTGTGTCTTGTAACGGGGTTACGTTTGCTGTCTAGCCGGCGTAGTTTTAGCTCTGCGAACAATTTTGGCGCAGAACAACGATTTATGTCAACTGAACCGAAGAGGATCCGCACTGACAACATGCCCATTAAAAAGATCGGAACACACAATGGAACTTTCCACTGTGACGAGGTCCTGGCCTGCTTTTTTCTCCGCCAGTTACCGGAGTACGCGGTAAGTACGACCAACAACAGAGAAGAGTTTGCACTTTTTAAAGTCTCTGACAGATGTGTTCTGTATATGCATCCATATGCCACGAGGAGGCGCTGTGGTATTGAAAAAAAATAAAATAAAATAAAATAAAATAGGTGTCCTCGGAAGTGCATCACATTTGCAATCTTTAAAACTAAATTCAAAACTTACTTTGAGAAGTCTACACTACAAAGTTTCCATATGCTATTTTATTAATATAAAGTTTTGTTGTTTTTTTTATTAGTGGCCTGTTTTTGGTTATAAATTAGCGTCATGGAGCCCCTCCGGGAAGCCAGTATTAAGGAAATGAATTATCTATTTGTAGTTATATGAAATAGTACAATCAAAATTGAGCTTTAAAACAACAATGTAAAACTTGTACGTGAAACCAGAAAAATAACTAAAAACTCTAAGGAATTCATGATAAAAGAGCTAAGAAAACGATAATTAAGACCTTGAATAAAGTGTTTGAGCATTAGTTTATTTCTCAATAGGTTACACTACTGCACTGCATTGTTCACATTGTTCATCTAGTTTTTCTCTGTATGAGATGTGGGAATATAGGAATTGAACTGGCTACATATATTATGAGCAAGCAAAGTTTTAATTCATCCAACTTGAAATATTATATCTTAACAAATATAGCATTCAACAGTTGTTTTACGATAATTGCAATATGATAAACTGTGAAGCTCTAGTTATAAACTCAGAATACAAACCCCTTTGTGATATGATGTATTTTAAATATTTATTTGCATGACATTTAGTCCCACCCCCCCACCAACCCCAAAGGGGATATTTATGAGTGACCGTGTTCTTTCCTCAGGATGCTGAAATAATTCGGACTAGAGATGCAGCACTACTGGCAGAATGTGATGTTGTTGTTGATGTGGGAGGCGAATTTGACTCCAAGAGGCATCGCTATGACCATCATCAGAGGTACCATTTCATCCCACCCTACTTCCATTTGGTAACTTGAAGCAAATCCGTTTGTATGCATGTACTGACCCTTTGTATATCAGTTTACAGGTACACCTAAAAAAACCTGGACATCTTGAAAAAGTTCAACATTTTTTTGCAACTTTTTTCACACAGTAAAACTCGTATATTATGTAGATTCATTACACAGAGTGAAATATTTCAGACCTTCAAACCTGTTACATATTGGAAAGTCATGGGGTCACACCTTAACCAGCTAGTTAACTTGACACACCTGCAAAGGTTTACTGAGCCTCTAAATGGTCTCTCAGTCTGTGTTAGTAGGCTACACAATCATGGAGAAGACTGCTGACTTGATAGATGTCCAAAAGACAGTCATTGCAGAGAATAAGCCACAAAAGGTAATTGCTAAAGAAGTTGGTTGTTCACACAGTTACTAAGGTACTACATCTAAATTGTTTCATTACCAAAACAACAGATGCTAGTCTGAAACAACTTTTTCACTAAATCCATATGTTTGAGGTGGAAATATCAGATTGTATTTTTTTCAGTATTTGAGCCTCTGCTCATCAACGGAAAGCTGGCAGATTCTGACCTCTGGCCAACTGATGGTGCAGCTGTAAAAATTAGAAATTATTGTGAACAACTTCAAAGTACAGTATAAGCTGTGTGAAATCAACATTTTCCTGATTCATCTCCTTCTCATCTGTTATTTCAATTCTTGTTACACACTTTGACTTTAAATATTTTTGGCATTATTTGATGTAGACATCTACTCTAGTGAGACTCCATGCAGTAGCTGAAATATATTATTTCAAACTGTGAATTCCTGACACTTATTCTCAGTGCTCCATTTCATTTGTGCTGTTAGCATCGTACAAACTAATAATTGCATTAATGAAGTAATAACAATATCTTGAGCAGTTCTACTAAAAAACTTGGTAAGCTTTACAAATTGTAAGTAAAAACAAGCCCAGGATTTTCAGATTATTTAATTTTACCCTTTTTTCTTTTTATGTGTAAATGTTTTTATCGCATCACAGTGAACAAAACATTCTCTGATGAAGACATAACTGAATGGCACCATACGTTGCTCTGAAACCTGTATATCAGCCTATGAATAAATTTGGCATTACCAGTTACGCAGTCTGTGGCCCAGGTTGTGCACACCGATTTGCCCCATGACTGTAATGTTTGTTGGGTTTTGAATTGTGTTCTGATGGTAAAATTGATCAATTCTTTCATCTTTAGCCTACAGATTGCTTGATTGAAGATTAAAAAATAAAAATTCTTGCGAAAATGTCCACTGGATTCTATATTAATATTAATAACTGATAATGTTAATGATGGTAATTAATCAGACCCAGCCTTTTTATTTCCTGGAGAATGTTTGAATTATTGTGAAAATAAAAAGTGGCAGTTTCAGGCCTGGTGTTTAGTTATGTATCTATCTGACACGTGTAACTTTATATTGCTTACAGACACATTCCATTTTGATGTGCCAGTTTGTCCTATCTTTGAGCCAGACACTTTAATTAATCTCATTTATTACACACAGATTTTTTTTGTCCCTAACATAATTTATTGTGCCACTGTTTCTCAGTGTCTTTTTATTAAAATATTAAGATAATAAGATTAGGAACATTTTCATTATCAAGAACTTCAGTGTAACTCTCCCCTTGGTTGCTATTCTGACATATTGAATCAGTTTGTCTCTGAATAAACCATGAAAGGACAGGCTCTGTTTTCCTAGCAAAGTTTCCCAAGACTGATCTCACTGAAAGTCTGGTCACGTTGTATAAATATCACATTCCAGGTGTTTTGCTAACTTAATGTCCTGATGATATTCAGAAATGGCTTTTATGAATATAGTAATAAACGTATGTCGGAGAGCTCTCTCCTAGGCGGTTAGTGATAATTAATGCCCCACCCCACCAACCCCCCCGCTGTTGGTTCACGAGGTTCAGAGGCTGCCACAGCTCAGTCAGAGGCCACAGGAGAATGTGGCTGTCACTCACATATGCTGATGATAATTGTAATGGAAAGAAAGGATATAAGTGGGCTGGATGCAGGAGAAAGAGCTGGAAAAGGATGGTTAGGCACATGAACTTGACAGGTGTATTGATACACTGAAGACATGAATTTAAGTCTGTTTGTCATATAATAATTAACATTCTGTATATTTTGCAGATTGAGTTTATCAGAGGAAGAGCTCAGGATTAATATTTCATAGACAAACCAGTAGGAGAGGAAGGACATTGGATATAGTGGGAAAAGGATGTTGGGTATGGAGGTACTAGTGAAGAAAGAAAAAGATAAGGTTTATGGATAAAGTAAAGGAGGATATTAAGCCAGTTAGGATAATGGAAGAGGATACTACGAATAGGATGAGATGGCGCCAGTAATTCTCTCTGGAGACCCTTAAAAGGGGCAAATGAAAGAAGAAGGTAATTTTGATGACTAGACTATAATCACTCTTAGTCAATTTAGAGCCAGTTAATTCTTGCATCCCTATTTCCAGTCATTATGTTGTGCAACACCAAGATAAGCTGATTTATTTTGCTTCAGACAGATAAAGTGATATTAGTGTCTTTTTTCTGTAAGGAAGCAAACAAGGGTTTTTCTTTGATGGTTTCCCACAGGTAAAAGTAGCTTTAAAATGCTATCTTGTTTTGGTGCAAGCTATTTCATATACAACAAAACAATAAAGTGATTTGATTATGAATTTCTAACAGTTTTAACATCTTTGGGAAAAAAAGACCCATAGGAAGACTCACGACATGCTGAAGGGACTACATTTCTTGGCTTGCTTGGGAACGCCTTGGGATTTCTCCAGAGGAGTTGGCCCAAGTGGATAGGGAGAGGGAAGTATGGACCTCTCTACTTAGGCTGCTGCCCCAGCAACCCAACTCCAGATTAAATGGAAGATAATGGGTGTATGAATGGATGGATAGACATTATAAAATACACAAATAGATTTTTAAAAACCCTAAAATGTCAGATAAAACGACTGCATTAGGTAAAGTACATAATCTTTACAGCAGTTCTGCATTTAAACATTTTCTGACAGACACCTGTGGAGCAGTCTGTTCTTTTGATGTACAATTTGCTTGAGACAGCTGTTCAAAATGTTTAATTAGCCAAAATTATCTAAGATGCTAACATTAACTTATCTACATTTTTACTATATACTATGTAAAGCTATATACTAGCTATATATTATGTATAGCTGGCATTTAGCTATTGCTGCTAATAACATGTTGGCTAATAGAAGCACAAGCATCATGTATATTGGCTATTAATTATTATACTATCTTGCATAAAAATAAAATTATGTAAAATTACGTCGTCTTCTAGCACTAGCTAATATGCGACTAAATGTATGTTAACTAATGGTATGTTTAAGTTTAGTTTAAGTTCCTATAAGTTTTCCATTAGTGTTACTATAAGTTTTCCATTAGTGTTAGCATTAGTTAACATGCTACTAATAGCATATTACATAATAGCTGCTAAGGGCAACAATTAAAAAAGGTTTGATTAGCTAGTATGCTAACAATAGCATATTAACTATCAATTGCTAAAATTATGCAATGTAAAGTTAGGTTGTCTGCTATCACTAGCTAATATGCTAGCCTTAGCTAACATGCTATTAAATGTACGTTACCTCGTACAACTGTTGGAATTACCGCTTGGTTCTATTTTTTTTTTTTCCTACAAATTCCCCCAGACCTCAGAAAAGTCACATCCATTTTATCATTTGGATCAATTATAATCCTACTTAACATGTGCATTTGTTTGATTCAGAAGTCAAGTACATTATCTTCATGTCATATTTTCAGTATTTATTGGGACATTTAATCAAATTCAAAACATATGATCAGGTTAAGAATTGATAATTGACATTTGAAAAGGCACACAATTAGAATGAGTGAAAGTATTTTTTTAGATTTCAGCTTTCTGTTGTTTCTAGTAAGCTATTTCTCAGAAATTGGGGTGAGTCCTCATGTTTTACAGTGCACTATAAAGGGCATGTTTTCTCCCTTTATGTTAAAGGTACATCAGACCAATTCTGTTCCATACAAACTCTGGAAGGGGGAAAACATGCTATCTTCTTAACAATAAGCTTTATCGTAAGACAGTTCTTAAAAACAAAAAAACAAACAAAAAATTTTTTTATTTCTTATGGTTATTAAACAAAACATGAAGTGACTGCAAGAAGTGGAGGCAGTTCTCCAAACACCAACTGAAGGTAGGAAAATATCCTGGATTAAAAATGGCAGGGATTAAAGAGGTTGTTACTCTTCTACAAACAAAGTCCCCGTTTTTTCTCAGCAAATTAAACAAAGATGGCATGAATTTTTTTTTTATAATTTAGCAAGTTTCTTCCTTTCATCACTGTACTGAAGGAATTATATACCTTTTATGAATTTGTTTTTGAAATATAGTTTAGAGGTTACACATCTGCATGAAAAATGGATCTACAGACACCCAAGGTGACAATATTAAAGTCAAGTAAATTAAACAATAATTGTGTGTCAACACAATATTATACTGAAGTAGGAGAGGTCCTGACATTTATATGGGTGTTACTTCGATAAATGCATTCAGCTCTGATGTTATATGACAATGCACCCTGCAACTTCATAAAATCTGCTGTGACATGCCTTTCATATAATAGCAATGCATTGACCCGGATTCTGACATACTTAGATTAGAGTTTAAATTAGCATCTCTGTGATATCTGGACAACGTGATGGAACAAGCCAGATCCACCGAACGGAGTACAAGAAGGGGTGGTGCACAAGATTATCCTACAGCTTTAAATGCTATGGTTGATGTTCTTCCTGAAAATATTAAACATAAATTGGGAATAATGATGTTTGGATTTTTGTCACATTTAAAATGTTACCTTTTAAAATGAGTGAAAATTTACCCTGATTTGCTGCCTCTTTGCTCAAGCTTAATTTCCCATCGTTGCCAGTTTCAAGAAGCAGGATGTTTCTTGTAATGCTTTGATAAGTCTATGAAACGTACACACACACACACATACAGATGACATTCACAGCTTAAAGCAATCCTTCTAATGATTAGAGGGATCCGAAACATTAAGTAGTTTAGCTTGTAAACATATGTCTAAAGTTTATTCAAAACTTTTCCTTCAACAACATTTGCAACTTTTTCCCTTTATCTGTTCCTCTTATGAGTCAGTGTGGCTTGTGCTGTAAGGTTGATTTCACACAAGCAGATCCAATGACTTCTTTTTGGCTAATTCAGCATGATTTTCCTTCTCTATTTTAGCCAGTGATTTTTCCTCTCTCCCCATCAGTACGATATCTGCTATATTGCCCTAGAAATGCCTTAGCTTGGCCAATTAGTCCTTTAATAGCTGTGATTACCCCCTACTCAACTCGCATGTCACTCATTCATTTGATATCCTGCTTTCCACTGTGCTGTAGCCAAAGCATCCTAATTAAGTTTGAATTAAATGACCAGCAGTAGCTTATTGCTGGAGCCCACCCAACTCAGCACGTGTCTGAGGGGAGACGTGGAGGGGTTGTGTATGCTCGCGCTTGGAGACACGTTTGAAAAGAACACTGAGGGGCATGTTAGTGTTGAGATTTATTTTGAAGCTTACAAGTATTAAAAATACAAGTCATTTAGCAAATAGAACAGACACGATAAAATAATATCATTAAGGTAAAGTACATCATCTCGACAGCATTTCTGCATTTTAACATTTTGACAGCTGTGTAGCAATCTGTTCTTCAGTTAGCTAACATTAGCTAAGATGTAAATTACTGTAATTGTCAGTAAACCATCTCAATACAGTATCAAGTAAAATCACTTTCAATGGCAACAACATGAAGTAATCATCTTTTGTATGACTTTATCAATGTTCATTAAATTTGGCTCTTTCTTCTGTACATGGTTCCATCAATCTATTCGACTTTTGAATGATCTGTTTATGCAGCTTTCTTAGCCAAAGAGCTTAAATTGATCTGTGCCTCCACCCTACTCATACTGAAAATGGGTAGCTTTGAGTCTTCTACCTTTAGTAACAGCATCCACACCAAAGAGTTTTGTTGTCAACGTGACCTGGTAGCACTTGGAGTGGTGTGTTCACTAATTTCCAACCAGCTTGTCACTGGTCAGGGTCAGTCAAGCTGACTATATTGATAATACTTGGTAAAAAAGTAGTGACATAGTTTAACTGTGGATAAACATGGCCATAAACAGAAACCTTTGGTTCTGCTGCTGTGATAGGATACATTTTCTTGTTCTCTCTTTAGGACTTTCACAGAGAACTTCCGCAGTCTGTGTCCAGAGAAGCCATGGGTGACCAAGCTCAGCTCTGCCGGTCTGGTCTATCTGCACTTTGGCCGCCGACTGCTGGCCCAGCTGACGCAGATGAAGGAGGACGACAGGCAGCTGGAGGTGCTCTTTGACAAGGTGAGAAAAGAAAGATAACAGCTTTATGGTTGCCAGTGGATTACCACTGATTGTGTTTTATTTACTGTACTAACAGTCAGTTAGAAACACATTTACTCTTGGTGTGTTTAGAGTCTAATCTGTTTTTACTGAATACGATGCATTTTTTTAATCATAAAATTGAAGGATGTGATGACAAAAAGGTGATTAAATGGGAGAACCCATTTGCTCAGACTACAGCATGCAATCTAAGCTGAAAACTACAAAACTGAAAAAGCAATGCCACTGTAAAAATTGCAAAATGTTCCTTTGGCTACTGTTTAATCTCCAGCCATGTGCATGTTC
Organism: Anableps anableps; assembly: GCA_014839685.1. Taxonomy (NCBI): domain Eukaryota; kingdom Metazoa; phylum Chordata; class Actinopteri; order Cyprinodontiformes; family Anablepidae; genus Anableps; species Anableps anableps. Next base: position 13,609,268 of record CM026069.1, read on the forward strand.
CTGATTATTGTTATTAAGGAGTGATGATTCAAATGATTTAATTTACTGTGTTTCTGAACTCTTGGCCTATAGAAACACTCAGCATTCAGCGTTTAGAGTCCCAGGCTGCCAAACCTTAGGTCAACATTTATATTAGTGCTATTAGCTCGTCTTGGCTTGTTTGATGTATCACTGTGTTTAAAGCTTTATTTATCTTAATGTGTTTCATGTCTTGTCCTCAGCTAGTTTAGACAAACCGGAGTTTTGTTAACCTTGCAAGCCTTTTGCAAAATGTCAGTTCTTTGGTGATTGACCTTCCGATGTACTGAGGATTTTCTGGTCCAGACTGAAACAGACTTTATCTTGGAAAAAAATAGAAAAAGAGGGTTCTCCTTACTGATTCTAGATGTGTCATGTGGCTCTTTCACTCGCTTACAGCTGTACGAGAACTTTGTGGAGGAGGTGGATGGTGTAGACAACGGCATCTCACAGTATGATGGGGAGGCTCGTTATGCCGTCTCCTCCACGCTGAGTGCACGTGTCGCACATCTGAATCCACGCTGGAACAGCAAGAGTCAGGATACTGAGGTGAGCGCATGTGACTGTGCATGTGCGATTTACTCACACGTGGAGAGGCATGGAAAACCTCACAGGTTTACGCTACTGTTTAAGGATCTATGATCATTTATTTAGAATTGTGGATGATTTTCGTTAACGTTTTAATTTTGTAAATGATAAAATAAGGGCTGCACAGAATAGCTTTATTCCATGCTGTTATCGGTAAACTATGAGTATGTTTCAACCTTTGTTCCCAGGATTCAAACACAGGAAACATCTTCTGACTCAGAGCAGGCTATCCTTAAAACTTCCAAGAAGAGATTTTGTCAACTGCTCCACTGGAAAACTTGAGACACAATTTAGTAAAAACACAATACGTTTGCAAACTTCAGTCCTCATCTCAATTTAGGATGTTTGTATTATGGTTATTAGCTGGGCTCCCATACAGGCTGGAAAAACCAGGAAAAGTATTACATTAGGTATTTTCCAGAAGGTATTTTCTAAGTTGTATTAAGTATGGAAAAATCTCCATCTACTTCTGACCTTTATTCCCCTCACCATTATCTGAGAGTTGAATCGGTCCACACAGCCATATGTCCTTCTGTCTACCCATTGAGCAATCCATCCGCCCACCTATTTATTCATTCATTTGTCCGTCCGCCTTGCAAGCCCCTGATCAGCCCGTCAAGCCCTTCATCAATCAGTCCATCCATTCATTTGTCAGTTCATCCACTTTTGTACTCTGTGATTTTTGCTGGTTCTGTAAATATCTGGCATAAATTCATTGGCATGGTCTGTATTTAAGAATTTGCCAAAAAAGGCCAAGAACTCTGGAAAAGTATTGGATTTTGACCTGGAAAAATGCGTAGGCACATTCAACTGACAAAGTCTTTGTCAGTCAAATGACTAACACAGCTGATGGAGGGGGAGAGAAAATTGCATTTTTTTTCTGGCATCTGATTAAAAGCATTTTACATCATCAGAATGTTACCCATGAAAAATATCAGCCACTTTGTAACCGTAGCTATATTACAATTGTCTGTACAGTGGACCCCAGCATTTTTACTGTTCAGTATTCACAATCCAGGAGCACCATTCATTTTACTTGCCGCTGATTGGGCTGTAGCCCCAAGAGCGGAGATAAGGAAGACTGTAGATGTTAGCTTCTGCGGTAGTGCTAATATGGTTTTCGTTGTGCTTAATAATACATAATAAGGTATGTTTGGTGTTTAAACTATAAAAACATAGGCAGTTATGAGTGTTTTAAAGGGGGTCCCAAGTGTTTGCTGATTTTAGCTATTTGCATGCAGCTGTGGAACCAAACTCCAGTGAATGCTGGGGGTCCACTGTATACCATAAAACCAGTAACCAGCATATGCATATCTGCAAAATATAAAACAAAAATATCATCAATGTATCAATTACTGTATTTCTGAATGAGATATTTCTATTGTAAAGAACTATGTAAAGAACTGATTGGAATGTAGTATAAGTTGCCTGTTGTTTCCTAAATTCATGTTTCCATACTTCCATGAGGAAGTAAAACATGGATTAATCTGAACTGATATCATCATCGCAATCTGATCTAATATGTTATTAGACTGGTATTGTTTATTTTTACCATGTAGATCACATTGAATTAAACATTTCTTCAATATTGATGCAGTATAAAACAATTCAATAACAAGGCAATAAAAATATAAATGAAAAATTCAGTTTATACATTTGAAAAGAAATGAGAAGTACAGATTAATTTAATCTTACACCTTCTCTGTATCATATATTGATGACCATTTTTATGCTTATTTTGCCTTTTTTCTATTTATTTCTGGGAAATAAGACCAGACACCAAGTGAAGTAAAAAACATCACCTCTATACCTTTTGAAGATAAATTTTTACACCTTATGTGTTCTGTTGTGGTTGAACTAAGTCACTTTGTTTCTGTTTTGAACACTTGTCACTGAACTGCACAGTTATCCCAATCTGCCGTTGTGCATTGCAGAATAGTTGTACATGTTCTAAGGTGAAGGTTTGCAGATTTGCTGCAGTTGGCAGGAGAAGATGGAAATAGAAGATGTGAGCAATTTACATATTTGTAGATCCATGCGTGCAAAATGAAACTTATGCGTTATACATCTAAGGCATTTAAAGCATGAAGGTTTTTTTCCAATGTAACATGTAGTATTGATAAGCATTGATTTGCTTTAAAGGGTTTGTTCAGTTCAGAACAGCTTTCAGTGCCAAAAGAAAAATTATATTCAGTGATATTCATCTTATTATGTTTTATCACAATGATAAAATGGCCTGAACTTCCATTATGATTGATGAATAACCTCTTACTTTAATGCAACATTTTCAGTTGCCTCAAGCCACCTTTTGTTTTGCTTTAATGTTAGACATAAAGCTTTTGCACCCAGATGGTTCCTGTATAAAAGAAATCCCGCTTAATTATAATGACATGCATAATGAACAAGCTGTCTTGACACAAAAAAAACCTAAATGGGTTAAAAGTGTTGTGACTAACAAAACGGGTGCAAAGCAATTAGTGTCCAGAGGTTCAATTTAAAGCTGAACAGAAACAGACTCGGCAATGACCCAGTGTCACTTTTCTGTCTCATTAGTGCAGGAGGGGAATGTCTTCAGGGAATCAGCACCTGTTTTCAGAAAGCCCTCATGAGATATGTGCTGCTCAGTCTTGCAAATATGTTGACTATGCCAATGGCTTTTTCCATTGTAAGGGCTCTTAGGGGACCAGTTGGCCTATTTGTTTTTTCACAATTCAGCTCACACAATTATTATTTTTTGTCTGGGTACTTTCCTCCAATTTCCACACCAACTGATCTTTCTGGCAAGCCGTCTCGGACCGTCACTGGAAAACAGACAGATTTATGGTAGACGAACCTGTGAGCTCTTAGCAGTGGCTGTTTGTTATAATTGAAAAAAACATATTGGATTTTATCTCCTCGATCCATGACTGTGAAAACCCACTTCTGCTGCAGACTTCTCATTCAGATGCATACAGATTAGACCTCTCCATGCCATACATTGTGAAGCTGTGTGTGGAAGTGTTTGTGCTGTGTTTTGGAGATTTTACCTTATTTTATGATACACATTTACCCAGCTGATTTGTAGATACCAGCTTGTTGTGAAAATAATTCAAACATGAGCAAAATACTTTTTTTAAAAAACGCAGGTTTGTTTTTCTTTCACACTAAAATCACCAGAATCAAAGTTTTATTTTCAACCTTTCTCTGGAGACAAATGAGATTCCTTTCATCTGGAAATCTTCCATTAGGCTCTCATTATTTAAAGGAGCTGGTTCTGCAGACCTAACATTTACAGACCTGTATCGAAATTGTCCATTCTTGTTAAAATCTTTGAACCTTTTAGAAAAGGGCAACTCAGAGACTTTGTAGTAATCACGATATCTTGTCAAACCTTCTGTCTTTCTTTAGAAGAGCACAAAACTACAGTACCCTTAAAATAAAGATTTCATTGAGGTTCTAGACAAAAAACACTGTGCAGCTCTTTTCTTTGCTCTATTAAAAGCATTTACCACTGTGGATTTTATCCTATTAAAGCAAACTATTATCAATATCAGATTGCCAGAATAGGTTGTTTGGTGTTTGAAAAATGATCTCTCTAACAGAACTCTTTATGTGAAAGCTTAAGGCAACTCCTCTACGTTCTTTCTAGAGCTGTTTAACAAATGGAATTGCAATAATTATTGCAATATCCGTATGCACAATGTTGCTAGCACAAAGGGCTGCTTAGAACAGTCTTTAAGGTATTCTGCTTCAGGTGTTATGTGTTAACACTTAACATGTAAACGATCTATGTGGCCTGTTGGGTGGACTTTAACTGTCTTTAAAGGCTAAAACCTGATGTAGATTTCAGTGAGCAAGATGCTAAAGCTCTCATAGAGTGGTGAGGACATTGTGATGAAGGAACAGAAAGATTAATTTGAAAAGGCAGGATTATTCACAACTGATATCATCATCACAATATGTAACAATTATGTTGCAATTATTCTCTTTCCTTTGAGTTTCACATTAAGCAACCAATAAACCAAACTGGAGAAACGATTGTGATGATGTGTGACGATGTAATTTATATGAATGCATCTTCATAGTGCTCTTAATACGGTCCACCAAGTAGCTTCGAAATTAATCACAAGCTAATGTCTTTGCAATTTTTCAAAAGGAGGGTTTCAGGAAGGCCCTGAAGATGGTTGGGGAGGAGTTCCTGGACCGTCTGGATTTCTACAAGTCCTCCTGGCTCCCAGCTCGAGCGGTTGTTGAACAAGCATTCAAACAGAGACATCAGGTAACACGACTGTAAACAGTAAATTTTTTCCCTTCCTTTTGTTATAAAGAATAAATGTGTATTTATTAATGCATTGACAAAACAGAAAAGTTGTGAACCAAGCATGTCTGAATGGTGAGGGTAATTTATAAAACATGTTTGCTGTGAATGATGATCTCGAAATTTTTCAAAGTATATACGATTCGCTAAGTGTTTTCTGTTTCTGTTTCAGTATGTTTCCTGTGTCTGCAAGAAGTGTTCACATACTTCAAGATTTAGATAAAATGTTGAGCAAAAATTTACTCTTTAAAATATGAATATATGTATAGATTGCCACCTCCAGCATGACAAAAATAAAATGAAGCCCTGATTATTTATGCATTTACAGATAAATAGCCTGAGTATTCACAATATCAAATATGTTGAGATTAAGCAGATAATGAACAAAAATAGGTTTTAGTGCAGTCATGAGTGTAACTCAAATGGAAAAATAATCGGCTTCTGTTGCATCTTTTACTTAAACTGTTAGAATTAAAACTGAAACATTTCTAGAAAACCTGCAAACAACTTGTATTTTAAATTGATCAGAAATATCCTTTTATTTTTCCTCAGTGTAAAAATTCAGTATGTATTCCTTAAAACTCTGGTTTAACTGTGTTTCATTTTAATCTTAACTTTATCTGAATAGTTAAATGTGATTTTAAATAAGATAAAATCAAATTTATCCAGTTGACTGCACAAAATCTGCACAGTAAGACATGCGGGCACAGCAATAATCAACCAAAATGTGGGTCTAAAAGTTTTCCAAGACATTTATTTATAAGAAAATGTCAGTGACAACTTGTCGATCTTGGTTAAGTACTCTTAGCAGCTTAAAACAAGCAAGCATTGACTTTGTTTTTACTGTTAGCTCATCAGTAGCTACTGGATGACGTCTCTTCAGCTGCTCTTCATTCATGGTGCTTGTGTTCCTGCAGTTTGTAATAAAACCTTGTCGAGCACCAAAACTTTTCTATTTACCATTGCATATATGAAGTACTACCATAATCTAGACCAGGGGTGTCAAACTCATTTTCATTTCGGGCCATAACAAGATCATGAATATCCTCAAAGGACTGGTTGTGGCAGAATGTATTGATAAAACTACTTATTATTAAACTGTTAAAATATTATAGCTTTCTCTGCATTTGATGAGTAAAAATGAAATAATGTTTAACATCCTTTCACATTGAAGTAATTTGGCACAGTACAAATGAAAACAGATTTGATTTGACTTATTATTAAAATTATTTAGGAACTGCTTTCTTGAAATTCTATTTCTGTGGCCCCCCAGCCCTCAGAGGGCCACGGAAATGGTTATGGGAGGCCGGATTTGGCCCGCTGGCCTTGATTTTACCACATGTGATCTAGACCATTTATCTTTTTATCTTTTTAATAAAATAAAATATTGACATCATTGTTCAGGACTACTAAAGAAATGGTGACCAGATCGACCACTCGAGGTCTGTCTAAAGATGCCTCCTAAAGTGTTGTACCAATCAACTGTGGCATGAAGGCAGATGCTGGTAGAGCTCCAATTATACCTGACTTGGAAAATGCTTTTATAAGAGAAGAACAAATGTGTGACTAAAGGTTTTATTCTGATGGAGAATATGTTTTTGCTCCTCGCCTGTCTGATTAAGTTAAGAGTTTGATTTTTTTTTTTAATTGGTTCCACTCTGTTAATCTGATTGGTTGAAACTAGTCGAAAACAGACTGTAGAAACAGATGGTTCATTTTAGTCATCTGCCAAGACTTTTTCCATATCAACTTCTTATACGGCTTTCAGCAGCAAACCATCCGACATGGTAGGTTAGGAAGAAAAGAAAATTCACTGATTGAAGTTTCTCCTCTTTGTTGTTTCCAGGTTGATCCCAGTGGGGAGGTGCTGCTGTTCTCTCAGGGTGGCTGTCCCTGGAAGGAGCATTTGTTTGCGCTCGAGAAAGAACTCAACGTGGAGACTCCCATCAAGTTTGTCCTTTATCCCGACCAGAACGGCCAGTGGCGTGTCCAGTGTGTCCCTGCAGGGCTTAACACCTTCCAGAATAGGTAGCCACAACAGAGACTTGAACCAAGTTCTGTTGCTGTTGTTTGTTGTTAAATGTCATTTAAAGGCCATATCTGCTGTATGTGGCACAGCTTTGGGCCGTACATATGCAGGGAACATTTCAGAAAAGTTATCTTTGCACCTCATACTCTCAGCAGTGTTGTGACGATGACTCGCACAAAGCTTCTCACAGAACACTTTTATAAAATGATGTTTCAGGCACACCCTTGAGTTTTCTTCCTGTGTGGAAGTGAGTTTAGCTCTGGTGACAGAGACGAACGATGGAATACGATTTACCTTTAATGCCTAGTGGACCATTTGACAACAGCTCACGAAGCGTGAACATGTTATCCAGCGAGAGCATACCTCCTACAAAGACAGAATAACTTGTTTTTTTACTCGTTTGCAAGGAGGTAATATCTCAGTCAGGACAGCAGTTTTGTTCTCACAGCTCTCTCTGAGGAGCTTGAAGACGTAAACACAATCAACACTTTGATGAAGCCACCAGAGTTTTTTTTTTTTTCCACACACACACCCCTCACTCATGTACATCTTTTTTTTGACTCCCTGCTGTTAATTAGACCCAGTGCTTCAAATGAAGTTAGGCAATATATTTCCTGTTTGACAGCTGCATTTACTTAGAGCTACTACCTATACGCTTTAGAGTTTTCATTAATATTAATGAGTGTAGGATTCATGCTCTGTTGAGCAACTGAAATTAGCATATTCTGCCATTATCTCATCATCCTGTTCAGAATGTGAATGGCATTCAGTCAACAAAAAGTCCCTTTTAGTTTAGCAGAATGTTGTGTACAACAATGTAGAGCTGTACAATATATTGAATTGCAATGGTCATAGAAATATATGCAATAGATTAGATAAAATTCATATTGATTGATATTAAAAAATGTTATTATTCAAAGATACTCAATTGCATCAAAATTGATATAAACTGACCCATTTACATTTGTCCAAATGGTCACATTTCTTCTGGCAGCAGTACTCCAATAACAGACATCAGTCACTCCTTGCCTACTCTAAGTTTTAAACTCTAACATGGTGAGTACATCCAGAAAAATATATTTGCTTCCCTATTTATCTGTATCTGAAAAAGCAAACCCACTCGTGTTGTTCAGATGTAATTTCCCTATGAGGCAGACGCATAGGAAAAAAGGAAATACCGAAAAATGCCACATGCTAGCTCCGCTAATGCTACGACAGATTTTTGAGAGCAACTTTAGAGGTCAGTAAAGCTCCTGTATCTGTAATAGTGAACTAGTAAAATTCCTGAGAAACATAAGCTACCCTTTCTGTAGCTTCACGGCCAGTTCAATGATATGTGTGCCCAGCTCTCTGTCAAGATGTGCTTTCCAGGTGTGAAGTTACGAACCACGCAACCCTGCGTTCTACTGCGGTACAAATTAACACAAGAAAATCTGAGTCAGCTGACGGCTCAGCCCGCTACTGAATAGTGAAGCAACAAAACCAACCAGTGAGACCTACCCGGCTGTGTTGCTATTGCATTGAAAATGGTATCAAGTATTTTTCTTAGTGTAGTAATTTTTTTTATTGTGAAACCCTCATAGGCAGTATTGCAGGTGCTTAAATACAATATTATTTACTGTCCTTTTTTGCCCTCATCTGAAATAGATCTTACCAACCATGTTCAGAAAGCTTTTATGCATCCCTACAAAATGCTGAAGTAAAACCAAAATGTTTTATGCTTCCAAAGAAAAGTTAGCTATGGTTTTGCTTTATTCTCTTTATTTGAAAACAGAAAAACAACACAGCACATGTGTTGTTTTGTTGTCTAGTTAGATATCAAATCAACAAAGCTCTTACTAGTAATTACTTCCTTTTGAAATAAATAGGAATAAAAATATTGCAATTCAGGTATAATAAGAATTTACATTTCAGCTTTAGTGTGATTTAGTTAGTTCATTAATATATTACTGCCTCTTCCAGGAAGAATTGAGGTTTTACTGATAAATGATTAGATTATTCCTGGTGCTTTCTGATGTGGATCAGCTTTTGTCAGTGCAGCTGTCACTGGACAGTTTGTGTCAAACACTTTTTCAGCATTGTACTAATTTTTGTTCACATCTGCAAACCATGCTCTTGGCACATGAAATACATGGTTTGCTTTTTCTTAGAGTACGTTTACACTAAAATCTTAGATGTACCACTTCTTTGTGAGGATGTTTTCAGTACTGAGTTTCCATCTGCATATATTCTATGGAGAATTGGTTGGATTCAGTTTTTACTGCTGATCAGCAGAATGAGAGGATGCAGGCTACAGAGATTTCTACATAGAATGCTTGTACACCTTGTGCACAACTTTGACCAAGTTAAAATAATTTACATGTGCTTGGAAAAGCTCTCTTAACTGGTGCCTAATGTCATTGGCAAGAGATCAGAATAGCCAGTCCTTTCCAAGGCTTTGTTGCACTGTCAAATCTGGTGTCAAGAGAGCCTAAAATGCTGGTTACATGTTTTATTCATGTTAGAAATTGAGGAAATGTTATTTCATGTGATGATTTGAATCATGTGATCTTTCAGACAGCAAATCATTAACATTTTAACAGTTGAAGAAGAGCAATCGAGGGCCATACTGACTGAACTTATGACCCATGACCCCTTGTCAGTATGCTGAGTACAGCCTTACCTTATCTCTTTTTTTGTCATACAAGGCAGGAGTTGATATGAAGAGAGGATGTTTTTTTTAAAATGTCATTCTAAAACTTCATTAGTTACAAAACATAAGTTGATGTATTTTATATCCAAGTGAAAAATGAAGGTCTAGATACAGTGTAACTAACTGGCTGCTCATTTTTACTTGGTTGCATAAGCTTCAGTATAGAAACTTCCACCTGAAGTTTATATAGTCAGCTTTAATTAAAGCTAATTCTATAAAACCTAATATGAAATGTTTATCCATCTTCTCCCTGCAGCAGATTTCTGGTCTCACCCCAAGATTATTTGTAAGTGAAAACTCAAAACATTTTCAAGCACTGCCATGCATCTATGAGTGTGTTCTGAAGCTGATTGTGGACATTTAATTAAGATTTTATGCACAATCCTGCTTATTATACATTTGGTTTGGAGGCTTGAGTTGGCAAAGATTAATTTGGTTCTGCAAAAAAACCTCCTGCCTGTGAGACATTATCAAGTTATATATATATTTTTGCCTTTTTTGCTTTATTGCTAATAAAAGTTGATAAGGATTAGTCCAAATTCATTAAGTTAATCGGTGAAAATGACAGCAGATAATATTGTGAAAAATGAGAAAGAAAAAAGGCTAATTATTGCAGCTGGTGAGACTGTGTGTGCTATCTTTTTTTATCAGTGTATGGCCAGATCTTGATAATGACTTGTAGTGAAACTAAAACAGTGTTTTATTTCTGATGTTTCTTGTTAACATAACTCTGAAGAAACCTACAATATTATTTTCTACAAAATTCAGTGAATCTCTGGAGCGTACATTACACTGTTAAACTTCCACTTCTTAATAATAAGTAGTAATAAAAAGAGCTCATAATAAATCATTTTAAAAACCCTTTAATGTGACAAAAAAACCTCTAAAGTTCAACTGAAAAATTAACAAATCTGGAAAACTAAAAAAAAATGCAATAACAAACAAACAAAAAACAAAGACGATATGTGCCACTTGATCCAGTCCCATCTATTTCTCAAAACAAAAAAGGTTTAGTTAGTACTGTATTAATAAATATTTTATTTATGCAGCATATTAGTAGTTGTTGCATCAACTATTGCTGCTACTAACATCCGTTTTAACTATCAGTAATTAGATGAATTTATGCATTTTTACATTTGTTTAAACTTGTTAATACAATAAAAAAGTTGCATTTTTATTCATGGTAATCATATTGTCACAACGTCATAGATGAGTCTATGATTTCTATTAACAGAAAATTACATTTTCAACACAGTAGGATTTTACAGTTTAGAGTGAAGATGCTCTATTAAAATACATATAGGTTAAAATATCTGAATAACAAAGTTATCATTGTACATGCAGTACATGTGACATCTGTTGTGCTATTATTATTCAGCTAGGTAGGCCTGGTTTCTTTTTTTTGTAGTTATTGCAATGACCTCTTGCTGGAATTGAATCCATGTTGTCACTCTAGATAGCATCTCTAACCTCTTCACTGCTCTGTTCTTTAAATATCTTTCTCCTATACCTGTGATGGAGTCAGACCCGGTCTCAGATTCAAAGGGCTCATTACTGATTGTGAGTTTCTTGAAAGCAGCAGGGAACCATCAGAGCAACTCGTGCTCACAGACATAGGAAACTAAAAAGATTTTGGTTTTGTTCTCCTGGTCTGACCAGTTAGTGCAGTGTTAGACACTCTTTTTCTATTTTCACCTCTTTCCACAAGCTCCCATTTCTCCAGCTTTCCAATTAGTCTTTTTTTTTTCTTCAGCTTCTCTGCTCCTCCTTTCTCCTGGGAGTTTTCTGTGTCTGTCCCATAATTATCCTCTTACATTTCGCACTTTTTTTTCCATCTGTCTTGCTCCTTCCTAATAATCCTATTTTCTCTCCTTCTCCAATTCGTCTTCTTCATCTACTATCTCACTTTCTCAGCTTTCACACATTCTCCCATTCCCCTCTTCATCCTCCTGCTAGACATTTTTCCACACCCCTGCAGAATCCTATCCGGCAGCAGTGTGTTTGAACTTAAAAGACAGGCACCTGTTTGTGGCCTCGGAGCACCTCAAAGATTTAATTTAATGAAAACATGCTGGTTGGTGGGGAGCAACACGAGAACAATGACTTATAAGATGGATTAAAATAAAAAACATATCTCCAGATGGCTCTTCTCTGGGTGGCCTGTTTCCTCCCAGTAGGCTTGTGCCGACTCTGCAAAAGGGGTGTTGTTATCGCCTGTGTCCCTGCTACTGCACCTGGGGCGAAAGAGGTCTATTTTTATCTGCATCACATTGCTAAGGAAATGTGAGCCAGCAGAAGGAAAATGGAAGTGAAAGCATTCTTTCTTTAGAAATGTGCTGTACACTACTGTATATGCTGAATGCTACTATAGACTGTAAGCATCATGGGAGAACCAAATAAACACCATTATTTCTACAAGAAAAATAGCTGCTGTACCTTATGTGCAGTATCTGTATGTTACTGCAGCATTTTAGTATATTTTTTGTCTTTTTTTTTATTTTTGTCAATGATATTTAGCAATTGTGTCAATAAGTTGGAAAAAAAACATTGACTGGCATGTGAAACGTATTTGCCACTTGTTGCCTTTTTTCAGGATGTCTTGAGTATGGATGGGCGATACAAACTTTACATTTTATCATGATATTTTGTGGTATTTATTGTGATAACTGCAAGAGTTGATATAAAATATTTACACCTTCTTTGCAGTTTTTATTGGTCAACTGTATGGCTGTGATTGCATGCTGTCAAAGCCCCAAACACAGCCCAAACACAAAAATATACCGCTTTTAAAAAGCATACTGATTTGGAAATGGGCTTCTGGACACCAAAGACATCAAAATGTGATTCTTATCACTAAGCTACATACAGTAACTGGAATTAATTATATTTTTGAATTTATTGATATTTATTGAAGCTCCCATAGAACCAACAGCAGAGGAAAATAGTAAAAGAAAGACAAACAAAAAAAAAAAAACAATACTGACAATACAGACAAGTTTTGGGGTTTTTAAAGATTTTTATGTATAATTGTCATAATAAATAAATAAAATTCTCATAAGAATTTTTTATGATGGCGATAATTGATGCAATAAATGGTTCTCCGTAGTCTCAAGAGTGTCTCAAACCCAAGATTGTTGAAGTAGGAAGTCTTTGTGAATTTAGTGCTTTCAGATATAAAATGGAAGAAGTTATTTTGCTTTAAGTTTGTGTTTTTTTATTTATGGTAAAGCAATGAATATTCATAGTAATAGTCATAGTAATATTCATAGCAAAGCTTTCCAAAAAAATGGCACAACAACATAAAGTTACAGAGATTGTTATTTATGCAACACTGAACTCTATGCATTAATGTGAAACATAATTGCTGTGTAAGGCAAAATATTGATAGCTAAGTCTACAGCTCCAATGTGAGTTCATAAAGATAAAATGTTTATAGTAACAATGAACTATCCACTTATTTAAAGGTTCTCTGTTTTAAGCTCACTTGGTCTTTAATTCACCATAATGGTCAATGAACAATTGTAACAAAAATCATATTTCAAAAAAACAATAGGCATTATTCCAGTTCTGTTCTCATAGGCATCAGTGCTCCCATTTCTCCCAACAACTGTGTCACCAGAAAAGTTTTTATCAGTGGGGCGTACTATGGTTGTGTAAAACATACCAACAGTAAACAGACCCTGGTGTTGTCTTCCTTTTCTAGACATAATCAGTTTTACTCTTGCGGTTTAACTGCTCTACAGTGATGCAGCTCATCCATATGGAGTGCTCACTCCATCCATTTATGTAACCACATAGATCTCTCAGGTCTTCAGAGACCTTTTTATTCAAAGTTCCAGTGACCAGAATTAAAAAAGGTGAGGCAGCATTTGATTTTTATGTTCCTCACATCTTAAACTCTCTGACAATCTGAGATAGTAGTGTAAACTGTTGTTTCCTTTAAATCAGGACTTAAAACATTTTGGTTTACAGCGGTTTCATCAAATATTATTAATGAAGCGTTTGAAACTTTTATGCCCTTTCATGTTAAACTTATACTTTAATTCCTTTTTGTCTTTTTATTTTGTTGTTGTCCCGTAAAGCACTTTGGATTGCCTTGTGTATGAATTGTACTTTATATACATCAGGTAATAACGTTTTTTACATCTAAAAAGCAAATTTTAAAATGATGTTCTTTGAAAAGCAATGAAAGTGCCAACTGCAAATTGCCATACTCAAGATTTTTAGGGTTTCTGGCTCTAAAATATGATATTTGCTCCTTGAAATTTAGGAATTACAACTCTGTGTTTACCACCTCCATGCACATTATTCTAAAACTACAACAAACCTTTCACCTTCTTAGTTTATGAAATGGAGGCAAAAGAAAGGTACACATGTTTGCATGAAGCAGCATTTGATTCAGTAGTGTAATAACATACATGCACATCAGAAAGGGAAACGTATGAACTTTTGCAAAAATTTAGTTTGGTTAAAAATGTAATATTGTATATATCTATATATAGTATTCACCTTTTTAATGATAAAATACTTATATTCCCATAGATATAAGGCAAGTAGTAGGCCAAGTACTAATAATGTCACAATTGGTGATAATGTCACTAATTGTATGCAGTTTTAAATTAGTTTTAAATTTAGTTAATATTCAGTTCTCTCCAGTGTGTCTACATTAAAATGTTTTTGTTTTTTTTTGTTTTGTTTTTTTTTTAAATAATCACTTTGTATGAGTTGAGATTTAGCTGTGGGGGTCTTCTCCTATGAGATAGTAATTTGCTAATTGAGGTCATATTTTTAGAATGGCCATCTTGGGAAAAGGAGCTTCCTTGTCTGTCATAACAACAGCAACAGCAGTCATCCCCCTCATGCTTCAACTCCTGCGCTCATTATCATCCCTGTTGACCTTTTCTCTGAGCTTGTTTTCCAGCCATACTGTGGAGCAATCGATTTGTTGATCCTTTAACAGAGATTATTCAGCACCTTTGCCACGCTCTACACCTTAGGTGGTCATGTGACAGTCCTAATAGGTGTGAAACTGGGTACTCTTGAGAGTAATCCAAAGTTTCAGAGCATATTTAAGTGGAGTGTATTATTTTCTTGGTTGCTTATTCCCCTGAGTATACAAATTTTAAGAGATGTTATTTATATTTAGAAAATGGCAGAATGTTTCAGATATAGACCTTTTAAATCTGAGCTGAAAACATAAAAAGCTCCTCAACACTTTAAACTGTTGACAGGTCTGTCAGCTTATTTTTGACAAGTTTAAATGCATACATCCATAATTCATTCCATTTTCAAGCAAAAAGAGGGAGAATATTTTTAGGATTTGGGGCCATTTTCTCTCAGGGTTTTGAAGCATTTGAAGTAATTTAAAGCCTATTTCAGTGACTGTTACAGTGTAAGAGGTGAGCAATGAAGTGCAGAATCAGAATTAATGTGAAAATATGCTAAATAGAACAGTCCTTTGAGGAGCGTTGGGAACTAACATAATGGAGATTATAACCCCATCAAAGTAGAAATAACATGGATGTGAGCACACTCAAGATTACTAGTGATGCGTTTTAAACGATTGGCCATGCGGTTGTTGACAGACGTGTGTATTACATGCAGTAGGTGGTAAATGAGCTGCTCCACATTTTATGAATTGTCAGCTTCTATACGCCTCATCCAGAGACGCTTCGTGGAGGTCAGCTCATAAAACCCCGCAGAGTCAATCTTTTTCCGCATTTCGTAAGATTGCTTGTTGACTCTGACACAGTATGGCTCACCCGCCACTTTGCCGACTCGTGATTTTCCACATAGCTGGAGAATAATAAAGCCGACTTCTATTATTGCTGTATTTGCTGCTAGATTTGCTGTGTGCAAAGGTTCCTTTCACACGGTGCATCTGATGGCAGCCACTAATCTCTTGTTTTTCTGGTCATTGAATTTAAAAAGAGGTAGACAATGCAAGTTGTGTAAAGCGATGTGGACATATTGTAGGGAATTCATTTTTAATGTCACTTTTACGATTTTTTAAAAAATGATTTTCTTTTTTTGTTTAGATATTCAGATAAATGTACTTCATTTCTGTTTTTCACTTGATAATTAGATTTGTGGTTAAAAAAAAAGTCCACTTTATTTCTATTAGTTTTTGTTAAGTAGGATGGAATAAAATATAAGCTCGCTTTACCTCATCATATTAAAGTCGTGTTTTGCTAAGAAGTGCATCATAAAACTTTTTAGAACCAGCTTTAGCAGCAATACCTTGAAGAAGTTATCACTTTTATGAGCTTATAACTCTTACATTAAGTTAAAATCTTAATCTATACTTGTATAACATAGCCTTAGTTCAGAGAATAAGGCTTAGAAGATTTTTAATTTAGATTTTCTTTTCTAATTTACTGAGGGTTAAATAAATATAAGCTGTTACAATCAAAGCAGTTTTTATGTTCATTTTTCCGTAAAAGATGAACATCCATTTTTCTGTTCATCCACTAATTCATCTATTAATGCATCAATCCATCTGTTAATGCATCAATCCATCTGTTAATGCATCCATCTGCCCATCCATCAATGTGTCCATCTGTCCATTTCTTCCATCCATCGATTTATCTATCTGTTGATCCAGCAATCAGTCCATCAGCACACCCACCTGTCCTTCCAGCCTTCCATCCATCTGTTCTTCATTTTTTGCAGGTTCCATAGTTAAAGCTTCACTACTGTTGAAATATCAGCCTTAAACTCAGTTGTGTGAACGTGTTTATGTTCATTTTAAAAAATGGACAGAAATCTTGAAATATGAGTGTGGAAAAATATGGTACTTAAAAATGAAAAAATTATTTTAGAAACCCTGGTTGTGATATAAGGTGGTTGTAATGTAAGAGCTAAAATACACCACTTGGCATTACGACCAAACCCATCTTCTTGGGTTTTATCTCTTTAAATAACACTACTTCAATATAAGTTAGCAAATCTAATCTGTGAGCAAAGGCTTTCTTATTATTTCAGAGAAGAGACTTTCTTCTGGCAGCTTATCTAAACAAGTCATATTTTTTCATTCTTATCATAAACTTTAACCTCGAACATATTCACTGAGAACCGTAGAGTCGGAGATGTTTCTGTAATTTGTCTGAGAATTGCACAGCAACTCTGAAGTGAATTTACTTGAATTTACTTGGGAAGAATGGCCCCCATTTTGAGTGTTTTCCACACAAAGATACAAAGAATCTTTCTCACTGTAGCTCACATGTGTAAAACTCAAGGCCCACGGGCCAAATCCAGCCTGCCATAGCTATTTCTGTGGCCCTCCAGACCTCAGAGGTCCACAAAAATAGAACTTCAAGATAACAGTTTTGTTCTCAAATATTATTTTATCAGTCAAATCAGTTTTTATTTGTATAATGCTAAATTACATCAATATGAAAAGATGTTTAATATCATTTAATCTTAAGAAGTCCAAATCGAATGCAGAAAAAGATATACTTTAACAGTTTGTTAATTGGTAGTTTTACTTTTACATTCTTCCACAACTGGCTTTGAGGACACTCATTGTTTTGATGTGGCCCGAAATGAAAATGAGTTTGCTGTAGCTGATGGACTGTAAATTGTAAAAAAATGGTTGGGTTAATACTTCACAGGTTGATGGAGACCAAAAACTGCAGATCTTCTCATTTAGAAGCCTGTATTCCGCTCCTGTGTAATGTTATTACTTAAAAATGTAACTGAAAAGTCAAGTCAGCTAAGCTGAGACTAAATATTTTTACACTGGTAAGGTTTTTCACTTTTTATTACTTCTTATTCCAGATTATATATTTTTTCTTTTATTTTCATGTCTTGCTTTACAAAAAGGAATGGTAAACAGGAAGTAAACTGTGTGGCGTCCATCTGTTTGACCAACTCACCCTTCTGTTCCCAGGCTGTCCCTTCCAGAAGAGTGGCGCGGTGTGCGAGATGAAGCACTGTCAGAGCTCAGTGGGATTAAGGGCTGTATCTTTGTCCATGCTGGAGGATTTATTGGCGGCAACAAGACCCAGGAAGGAGCCCTGGAGATGGCCAGGAGGACCCTGCAGGCTGCCGCCCAGTCTCCTGCAAACGGAAGCAGCTGAATCTTCAGAAAGAGCAGTCAACCTTCAGCCAGTGTTTTATAAAGTAAAAAAATAAAAATTAATGTGTTGGTTTAGATCATAATGGTTTTGTTAGATCCTGTTTTCTCTAGTTGTTATGTGTACATCATGTGGATTTCCTATTTGATAAAGACCACTTTTGCTTCCATCTTGGTATTTGTATTTACTGCTGGATTAAAAACATCAATAAACAAACAGTTTCTCACTCTGCCCTAATCCTTTGGTTTCACCTCAGCCGAGTAAATATATGTTGCCATCTGATAGATCAGCTCCTGCATCTTCAAAGCCCATGAATACCATGGCCTTACTTTCAAGGGTTGATTTATATACACACCTGGGCAGTGGTTTTTCCTTTCATTTCCAGCATTGCTGACACTAACCACAGCACAACAAAGAGATTCAGATGCCACTTCCTCCAGCTCCAAGATCAAAGCATCAATAATGATGCCTGATTAATTCAGAGAAATTAAATTTCCAAACGCCATGGAGAGGTGTTCCTTGTTGCATCCATTGCCTCGACAAGGTTATTGGCAGAGTCAATTTCCCACTAATAAATTCAGAGTTTTTCTCATTAAATTTTTTCATTAATACTCATCTTTTGTCCTCCAAAGCTTTTCTTATAGCTCCTCTCTTATTGTGTGCTTTCACGAAGCTGACCTTATGCTTCTGGTTCTATATGACATTTTATTTTACTATCATTGCAGGTGCTGCTGTGTAAATGCCACAGCAAGGGGGAAAAAATATAAGTGATATGTTGCTTAAAGCTGCTTTGTGTTGCTCTGCTTCATTTCTGGTGTTCAGCGGTCCAGACAAGTGTAAGTTTGCAAGTTATAAAATCTTTTTACCATCTTAATTTGATACTAAAACCTAAAGACATTTTCAGCTCTGATCAAAATGACTTGGAAAACAAATATAGTTAACAAGTTTGCAAAGATGATTAAGAAATTAACAATACACCATCTTGGGCATGGATTATGAGTGTACATGAGTGATGGCTCAGATACACTTTGGACTCTTATTGCGTAGTCAGATTTTCATACCATAAACATTTTAAAAATTTGGTATATGAGTTTTTGAATTTATTTCAGTTTTCTTATAATTCAGGCAGAGAATTATTTATCAATTGTCTATATCAGCTTGTCTGCAGGGTAGCGGGGGTCCTGGTGCCCATCTCCAGCACTGAGCAAGAGACGGGGTACACTCTGGACAGGCTGCCGGTTCATCACAGAGACGCACACACTAATACCTAAGGACAATTTAGAGAGACCAATTAACCAGTCTTTTTTTTTTTTTTTTTTGGAGATTGACATGAAGCCAAAGAACCCATGCATGTATAAAGAGAACATGCAAACTCCATGCAGAAAGACTCCGGGCTGGGATTCAAACCCAGGACCTTCTTGCTAAAACGCAACAGTGCTACAAACTGAGCACTGTCCATCCCTCAAAGATTTACAGGTCTGGAAAAAAATAAGATATCAAAGTTATTGGTTTCTCTTGATGTTCTCACTTTATATTATATTTTTGCTTATTTTATAAATTGGCATTCCTCCCAGATCAAACTATTGTCATTTAGAACATTTGTTGCATAAAAAAACAAAAATTAAAATAAATTTTGTTTATAACCTCAGCTAAAAGGGTGGGGGAATGCAGTTTCACTACAGGAAGAGTAGAGAGGTCAGTATTTGGTGGCATTATGGATCTTTCTTTTTTTAATTGCATTTTGCCTTAGCATGCTCTCTATCAGCATATTGCTGTTGAGTCCAGGGGACCATCTATTATGTAACTCATTTAGTTTGTGGTATATGTTTATGTTGTAATTAGCTGACACTGGTACACAATTGCTGTGTTTTAGAGAAACAGATTTGTAGACAGAAACTGCTGCAGCCTTTTAATTTTTCCTGAAGTTGTACACACCCATTAGCAATTAGCACCTTGACCGCGCACTATTCCAAACTAGCATAAGGTTATGGCAGGAAATCTGACCACTGTTCATGTCGAAATTGATTAATTTAATTGAGTTTGCACAATTTTGGCTTTTCGAAATAGTTCTCAAATTTTCTGTAGCAATTGATGTCGTGGCTTTCTGCTGGCTTGATGTCGGCCTGCTTTATCTGTTCTGAAACCAGTTTTATGTTTTGTTTATGTTTGGGGTCACGATCCATCTGGAGCACCCAGTTTGCATATGTGTTTTACTCTGAAAGCTGTTGAGTTGAGGTAAAGTTGTAGAATTCAGAGATTATTTCTTCATTAAATCATCTACTTAGGGATATCCATACCCTCAGTATAATGCGGCCACCATCATGCTTAGTGATTGATGGTTTGAAATAGTTGGTTGAATTTTGAACACAAAGGGGAGTTCCTACAAAATGAAGATCCCAAACTCATCAAAACTGTTTTGGGAATGGATAAAACACGCTAGCATGAGGCTTCTGGATTAGCTTTCCCATAGCCCTAATTTAAACGCTACTGAAAAACTTGTGGATTGTGCTGAAAACCCAAAGAAAACCAACTAATTAAAGTGAAGTCTACCATTTCTGATAAGAAGATACTCTTACATCTCATCTTTTTAATTTTATCCCTTTATCTCAAAGATGCATACTAACACATGCTCACATTTTTGGTGCCATCACTCTGTTCTGGATCAAGTCCAGTGTATCCATCTAATCTAGCCTCCTGTGTGACAGCCTTTTAAAGTCACACGTTTTAGTTTTTGCCAAGTATTGCTGTTTTCTCTGTGAACTCCCTCCTGCTTCCCTGTCTGAGCAGAACAGGACACAGTGGAGGTGTATTAATCAGAACAGTGTAATTGGAGATACTGTGAAACAAACATCAATCTGACTAGAAGGGGAAAAACTGAGTTGCAGCCAACCGTGTATCGATTTTAGCTTCCGTTTGCCACTCTACTCTTAAACACACAATTCTTAAGCTTATACATGTTCAAGAGCTCTTGCTTTATTGCTGTGCACAGTAAGCTAAATGGCTTGATATGCTCTCTTTCCCCGTTTCACATTTATGTTTATTTATTTTTCCTGTTTTTTGCCTACAGAACCAGTCAGCACTGCATCTTTGGTCTGCTACCTGAATGACCTGTAAAGTAAAAATTAATACTTTGTTTTGTCAGCAGGGAAGAGTTTTCCAGCCACAGTTTCTAATGACACAGCATATGAACCTGCACTACTCCTTAGTCGTAAGCATTTTTAGCCGACTCCTGCACGAGGAAGTATCAGTTGGCCAAACAGTGGGGAAAAAAAGCAACAAAGAGCCTCAGCAGAACACCTGCACTTATAAAAGTCTAACCTACTCTTTTTAGACTCATACTTTAAATCATATTACACATAATATATAGCATAAATACATTGGCAGTCAGGAGTTTTCACACACTCAGAGAAGAGTGTTACATTCATTTTGGGCTTTATTGATGAATTTGAATGTTTTTTCTGATGATAAAGCATAAATGAGTTTAACAAAAAAAAAAAAAAAAAAATCCTGTGGGTTAGACATATACAGTGCAAGTAAAAGTTTTCACACCCTTTGATGATTTACCCTTTTATTGCTTTTACAAATCAATCATTATCAACAAAATTGATTGATCTTACAAAAGAAAATGGCAAAAAAAAAAGCCCATTTAATGTCAAAGTGAAAACTGGTTTCTATAAAATTATGTCAATTAAACAAAAAATATTTAAAATAGAATAAGTGATTTTACAAACATTCATCTCCTTTAAGTCAGTATTTAGTTGTAGCACCTTTGGTTACAATCACAGGAAGGAGTCTGTGTGAACAGGTCTCAGTCAGGCACATCTGGACACTGCAATTTTACTCCATTCTTCCTTGCAGTAGCTTTGATGTGCTTTTGGGATCATTGCTCTCTAGGAGCACCCAACTATCTTCAGGTTTCAACCATCTGACTGCCCCCCTCAACTGAAATTAAATTGGTTTCGATGTCAAGGAAAAACAAGTAACCCCCTAAACTCAAGACACCCCAGTTTCACTGTTCACAGTGAACTGAGTTGACCAACAAAGAAACGCCTGCTCCAAAACTGACATCATCAATCATAAGTGAAATTTAAAGCTGCCTGCATGAAGAATCCAAAGGGCTATTGGAAAACAAGTTTCATTGTCAGATTATGCAAATATTGAACTGTAGTGCCTCAATGACGAGAGTTAAGGTGAAGTTTCCAGAACTGAGAAGACTACATCAACTGTAAAGCATAGTGATGGCAGTATCATGCTGATGGCCTGTCTTGCTGACACTGGTGCTGGTGGGTTGCACAAAGTAGTTGGAGAAATCCAGATTTTTTTTTTTACCTTCACCTTAAAGCAACAGCTTGATGACTGAAACTGAAACATAATTGTATGTTCCAACAGGACAATGATCCCAAACACATCAAAACTGCGCTTAGAATGGAAAAAACAGGCTAACATCAATCTTCTAGAATCCTCTACCCCAGCGGTTCTCAAACGTCCTTGGACAACGTTGTTAAATGGTAAATTTCAAAGTACTATCATACTGATAGACCACTTTGAAATAGTAAAACTGCATGAGTTGGACTTTTTCCCTTATTTATTTTGTCATTTTGTCACAGAAAAGAAAGGAACAAAACATACTTAAGCAAATTTCTAAGTTGGAAAATTAAACAAACACCTCCTGAGGTCAGAATTTTAAGAGAAAAACTCATTAACCCCATTTTAAGAGAAAAACTCATTAACCCCAAATTAAACATCCAATATGGCTGTTGGGTGTTTAGAACACAGTGGTAGTTGTAGTAATTAACAGTTTATTTGTAATTCTTACTAATTTTACTATATAAAATGTTCCCCACATGCACAACATCTATTTGTGAACACATTTCTTTATTGCATCTCTGCATTTTATGCAGAGACATAAAGTGCTTTTAGGTTGTATTGCTAATAACAACCTGGTCATTGATTACAAAATTGGCCAATTCAATTTGTTTTCTAGCTTGCAGCTAGAATATGTTTATGTTGGGTTTGATGGTAGTCCTGGATCCATGTTCTGACTCTAGAGGTAAATAGAATGGAGCATAATTAACTACCAGCTCTTACTGGATTTTTGTCATCTGCTTAAAAATCTTTTCCCTTGTAACTTCCATTTGAATAGTTTTTGTTTTAAACAAATATAAAGCTGCATATCAGCTCTACATTACCACTAATTTGCCTCAGTTTTACCTCATAAATACCTAGATCTCATCTAATCTCATCTCAACCACTAAAGCCAAACGTACCATCACCCGAGGAATTTGTGCCACAGTTTGAAAACCATGGAATTCTGGGTGTTATTTCATCAGACCTTCTCTCTTAAACAGGGATTTTATTTATTTTTCATACTTTGACAAAGACATGCATGTATGCATTTCTCCCACTGGCTGTCAGATTTATTTTTTTATTTTTTCCATCTCTGACGCCTTTTTACACATTTGTTTTAAGGTTCATTCAGTGTTTTTCTCTTTGAGGACAGCGGCCAACCCAAACAATAATGCTGAACGGTTTCACTTCACTGCAGTCTGGTTTTCCAGAAGACTTCACACTGTCAACAATGTCAGCAGCAGACTGCTCATAGGCATGTACATCTTTTAGAGGCTCTCCCTGACAGATCATCCTAGATAGACACTTCGTGTTCCCGGTTCAGCCTTTTTTTCCCTTGGTTGTTTTTTTTTTTTCATTTCTGTTTTTCCTCCTACAAAATTAAACTTCTCACCCATCATCATGGATTTCAATCTCAGTCAGGAACCCAGAAAAATAGACTTTTTTTCTCTCTGCCATTATTTCCTTCCTCATTATGTACCCTTTTGTTTTCTGTCTGAAAACATACAAACTTAGTTTGTCCACAGCCGTCACTCTGGCAAACAGAGACAATATCCTATCAAGGGCACAGTTTTCACCGGTATTAATATGTAAAGCAGAAGAAAAGAAGCACTGGTGTCGCAACATTCTGCTCTATACTAGTCAGGGGTGGAATTGCTATCGATTTTTGCAGGCTGATGGAAGTGGGACATGCTGAGGAGTAGATGAGGGATATGAGGAGCTATCCCAACTGTCAGATCAGTCCTTTTTCCTGCTGAGGGCTCTCCTGTTGAAGGGCTAGTATACTTACTGCTGTAAAAGATAAGAAAACCCAGACCACTTGAACTAAAGTACAACCCATAAATAATATTTCTCTGCAGTACATATATTGTGCTGTTTGGTAGATCTGCACGTGTTTCATGCCTTTGCTATTCAGATGGTTATTTCATGTTGATGCCTGTGAAACTCAAGGTTGCCAGATGTCCTGGCTCCCTTGTGTTAGTAAATTAGTTCACTTGGTTCCCTGCCTGTCCATGTCGATCTTCATTTTCAACTTGATATACAGTGGCTCTCAGTACACTGTCACAAATTAGGGCCTTCTCTGTTCAACCTTCAGTAGTAAGCAAGGACAAAACAAGAAATGATTATTAAAGCCACATCTCTGCAATAATACTGCTTTTCTTTTGGCTCTATCAAGCAGGACAGCTGTGCATCCAACCAGGAATGCCTTGAATATTTTTCCTTAACAGTTTGAAATCTACTGTGACTGTTGTAGTGGTGACAGTGCAGAGACTTCTTGTCTCTAATTAAAAAAAGTTACATTTATTCTTCCTAGGATTTAGTTTATTTAGATTTAGCTCTCTGGAGTTGATTTATTATATTTTTTTGCAACATGCATCATTATGATACATGGTGGTGGCTACATCATGGTGGCATAGGCCAAGCAATCAGTCTCTGGAATCACTGATGACTATCTTTAATAAGAGAAGTAAAGTGGTTTTCACTTTTAACAATAATGTGCAACAAGAAAACACCACACATAACATTGTTTGGTGGCTTCATAATAATTTGACATTTTTATAGAGTGCATTCAACATTAGAATAAAACCCTAATTCTGAACGTGTCTACATTTCTTTGCCTAGAAAAGTTACAAACACTGACAGCATTTGTTTACTTGCTAGAGGAACACCATGTCATAGTGGATGTCACTGCTGATATTTAAGCAATACCACTACTAGGAAATACCAGTATACTGGAAAACACACTCTCTGCACCTATATGATGAAAAGGCTGCCACATGAGAAAAAAAAATCTGTAAAAAGATGATCGACAGTCATATTACTTCTAAAGTAATGACATATGAGAGTTCTAAATCTTTACTTTCGCCAGGATCTAGCTGTGCGACGTTCTCAACAGTAGTTTATAATTAAATTCTTTGAACTCCTTGAGCAGTTTACATTTATTTTTGGTATGATATTTACTGTCACCCATGAAAGCTAAAATGCATTCATCATGATTACCGCTAGATCGGTAAGATCAATAAATCACTTAAACAGAACCTAAAGTCGGCTAAAATGTCCCAAAAAGCCACATATCATCAATCTTCAATCAATCACACAATTACACAAGCTAAAGGAATTGTAAAACAGATGAAAATTAAAGAGATTAACAACAAGACAGTTTTATTTATAATATGGTGATGGTGGTAGGAGTTCATACCATAATCGGCGGGTTGCTGTTTTGAGCCCTTCTCTACCCATTTCCATCATTGTGTCCTTGGGCAATACACTTCACAGCCTCCAAAGATGGTTGCAGCCTCAGTCACCTGTCTACCTTGGATGGGCTGTACTGAAAAATGTAATTCCCCCCTAGGGGACTAATAAAGGTATTAAAAATAAAAATGTTTTGTCCCGCTGGCAGATTATTTCATTTATAACTAGTACTTTTTCATCAATATTAAGGAATTATTGACTTAAAACAAGCTGCTATATTGTGCTGAAATGTTCCTTGTAAGTTAGTTTTGTCTTATTTTAAGCGTACTCAAGTTATTTGATCTCAAAACTAGATCAAAAATACTTGGTAAGATTTTGTGTTTTTGCAGTGTGTGCAATCTTTGACACTAAGAACTCCAGTACATGATGGTAGTGTGATGCTTTGCGGCTGCTTTGCTGCCCTGAGACTAGAACAATTTGCTGTATCTGATAGAATCATGAATTTGGCTCTTTATCAAGCAATCCTGAAGGAGAACATCTGACCATCACTTCATGGTGTTAAGTTCAAGTTCACTTCGGCTATGCGGCAGCATCACAATGATCTAGCAAACCACCAAGTCCACCTCTGAATATCTCCAAAAAAAGAAGGTTTTGGGGTGGTCTAGTGAAAGTATGGGCTTAAGTCCAATTGAGATGTTGTAGAAGGACCTAAACATGCCGTTCATGCCTGACATCCCTCCACCATCCCCGAATTAGACCAATTTTTGGGGCCAAAATTTCTCTACAGAGTTGGAAAAGACTCATTGGCAGTAACTGCAAAACTTGATAGCAGTTGTTGCCAAGGTGGCAAAACCAGGTATTAGATTTAGCAGTTACTTCTTCAGATATGACCAGATTGATTTCTTGATTTCTTAATTTTTATCCTATGTATAAAACTGTTTTTTATATTTACTTAGGTTATTTGATGTTAAAATTAGTCTGGTGATCTGAAACACGTAAGTTTGACAAAAGAAGTAAAATTAGAGGAGCTCTGTAAGGGGCCAAATACTTTTTCACAGCAATGTAGGGTTGAAAATCAAATTCAGTCATGACAACAGCTTCGCTTTAGTCATTGCCTTGTAGTAATTGGATCCATTTGTGAGACAGTCAAATTTCCTCCAACTAAATTTTAAGAGTTAGTGAAGGATGTAAATACATCAAAAGTAGAAATTAAAGGGGTAAACAATTCAGTATACATTGCTTCAGTTAATTAAATATTGCCACTGGAGCGTTTAAGTGTAGGTTTGCATTGAACCTGATGCCAATGTCAAAATTATGAAACAGGAGATTAAAATAAAAAACAATCAATGGTAACTTAAGGTTCATTTACTAAGCTCAATTAAAAAATCATTACTATAATAAAAACTATTAAATCTGGATCCAATTGCACCTCCCCCCCCAAAAAAAGCAACAAAAAACACGAGAATAAAACAAAAACATAAGGAAAGGTGAGGTAATAGTTAAAGAAAAGACTTGCTAAAAGACAGCAGCGATTTAAAAATCTTAAGTGTGAGAGTGCAGCCTTTCTGGAAAATTAATATTTCCTACAGATTCTTCTGGCAGCTGCAGCAAATTCATATCAGCTGTCTTTAACCTTGATGTTAGACTGTCAAAATAAGACTGGCTGTCTGATCATGTTTTTCTTTCCTGTGTTTGAATGTACATCAGTTTAACTAAGTAAGCTAGAGCTAGAATATTTAGGAAGGTAAGCCGTACTGTCTCTGTAAGTAGGATTACCAAAACTTCCTCTCTTAAATTACGTGACTCAGTTACCTGGAAGAGGCTTATCCCACTGGGACCAATATTTGTCATCACGGGATGAAAGTAATCACTCAAGACAGTTTTATATTGATTTGTTACTCTTCCCTTTGGAGGCAATCCATCACTTATGGATCATAAAAGTTTTCCTTTAACTTGGCATCCGTCTTCAGTGATATATTTCACTTCTGCTTTTAGTTAGAAAATTTCAGAAAGCTCAGGTCAAATAGAAAGAGACTGAAGAAATTAATAAAACAATATTTTTAGCTTCATTTACTGGCACCCTGGTGAAGATGTCGTAAAAGACTTCAGCTGCTACTGGAGTATCACATATTATTGAATATTATCGAAAAAAATTGAAAAATTCAGCTTTTAATTTGAGCACATGTATTGAGTTTGGAGAAAACCCCTGTTAAGAAAAGATTGATTTAAGCATAATCACTGATTGTGCAATTGCTGGTACCCCAACGATCCCTTTAAAATAAATGTAATAGAAGCATTTTCAAAATTTCTATTCTACAATTTTTGAGCTGCACAGTGGGTAAAATGGTAAATTAAGTATAAACCTGTTAGAGAACAGCCTCCTGGGGTCACCAAGTGTCCACAACAACTATTTGGTACTGTCTACATGCTAACTGGTTGTTTGGGGATGGCATCTGTGATGCAGTAGGGATGATTTTCTGCCAAAGGCCCTTATTAAAGTCCATGGGATCAATACAACTCTTTGATATACAAGGACATTTTAAACAAAAATATTTTAGAAAGCTGGAAAAAAAAGGTCATCAATAGATCTTTTATGATCTAAAATCAACACAGAAATGGTCACCTGTCGACTTGGTATAAAGTCAACCTTTTTCCATCATAATCCACAGACATAAATCCTGAGGAGAACCTCTTTGCTGAGCTGAAGAGAACAGAGCAAAGGAGAGGACCCAGGATTCTGAATGACCTATAGAAATTGCACAAAGAGGAATAGTCAAGATCTCGCTCTCTGCATGCTTTAACTTTCTAATATGTTTTTTTAAAAAAAAGAGCGAGTTGTGTTCTAATGGCAAAGGGGAAGGGGGGGGGGTGTACAAAGTAATAAAAGCACCAATTACCAATTATTAGTATCAATTATTGTCTACTTTTATGGAAAACAATTATTACCTTACATTCCACCGAATAATCGTTCTCAAAATGAAGTTTGGTTTAACTTTTCAGTTTAAGAGTGTGTTACTGCAATACAAAATAATTTATTGTATTCATGGCGTGACTGGCACTTTATGCTCTGTAGCCTAAATTTCGTTTAATAAATGCGATTCAATTGTTGATTTGTATTCTTTCTCTAACTTATCTCTCTATGTACCTGCCCTCATTCATTCAGCTTTTCTGGAAGACTTATTCTAAGAATCTAATTATAGCAAAAAGGTAATTAAGTTAATAGCTCACGGAGGTAACCAACGTGTTCTCAGAAAAACGAGATGGACGCTGGGGGCAAGGAGAGGTGATGATGGCACACCCCCTCCTTGTTTGGATTTACCTTTTACAACCACCCATTCTCAGGGAGAGAAAGAGACAGAGGAGGAGGAGGGAGAGAGAGTTTGCCCCACATCTTCACAGCTAAAACTGCCTCCACCGCTGAGACAGTCCGAGATGGAGCCGTCTGCAGGCAACAGAGCGCAGCGTTTCCACTCATGGATCCGCGCAGAAAATGAGGATTTTGATAAAACTCGAATATAAACTACAAACGGAGTCCGACAGCAACCCCGCTATCATCCATCGCATGGAGACAAACTTCATATTAAACTATTTTAAAGGTAAGATAGTTTGCCGAACATTGTGTATCGTGTGCGTAAAATGTGTTCTATATTTATAGCAGTGCAGTTTTGGTTTCATTTAACGAAAAGTCTAAAATGCAAGCAGAGAAACATTATTTACATTATGAATTGTCTAATTTATGTGTAATTTATGCATTTAAAGTTGTAAAGCATATAACAAACAGAAAATACCGGAATCCCTTTATCATAACTGTGAGTGGCAGGTTTCACCCATATTAAAGCGGTTTAACTTTGATTGCAAACGTTTAGAATTTTATCTAATAACTCGTCTAATTTTCTTTTAATACTAAAAAATAGGCACACGTTATTTTAAAAACATTTAATTTACTATTTAATTGTATTTTCTTTTGCCTAATCTATTTTTCAACCCTCCTTATTCCCATTATTTTTCATACATCAAGTGACTATTTTGAGTATTGGAAATTTGCATACATTAATTAAGTATATTAATTAAAATCATGAGCAGTGACTGAAATTTTTATTGTATTTTATTGGACACACTGGGCTTTTCCCCAGTTTAATCCGAACATATCAGACAGATCTAGGCCAGTCTAAAAAGTCTGAGGTTCCAGCCTTTAAGCATATTCTTTCTATTTCTAGTGGAGACCAGAGACACATGGCAGTTTTGATTTTATTATGAAAACACAGGGTGCTTGACATTTAAGAGGGTATTCTTGTTATCAAATTCAAGCGGTCTCTTGTGATTTATGTTCTATAGAAACATCAGTTTCAGGAATGATGCGCTTGTCAAAGGAAAACAAAGCATCTCTGGAAACACCGGATTGAATTGTCAGAGAAAACTGCAATGAAAAACGTCTACAGAGCCAGGCAGACTAAAAAACAAAACAAAAAACAAAACAAAACACATAAATATGAGACTTGTTGGTTTGGAAATAGCTTAACATACATTACATATGCACTATATTCTACAGTGTTTTCCCACGTTATCATAGTTTTTTTTTTAAACTTTTGCTTTCTGACTTGATGAGTGGTGAGCAGATGGTAACACTAAGACTACAGCAGGAGGATTTTTTTCCCACTATTGTCACTTATTGACACTGTGAGATTCACCCACGACTGATGTTCTAGTCCTTAATAGTCTAACAGGCAATGCTTGGGCTATTGATTCTTCTCTCTCCAGTCTCCATCTCTACAGCGCGTAGCACACTTAACCCTTGCAGTGTGATTAAGCAGCCCTGGTATCATAGAGACATAAAAAGAAGGGTAAATGAGATGAAAATGTATCGATCAGGATAATATTATACTTTTTATTCTGGGCCTGAAGGACAGAACAGAAAGGAGACAGGGTGGAGTAGAGATAATTGCATTATATGATTTGTGTCCTTCTAATGCAGAAATGCAAAAAGGGTTTACAACCTTATTAGACCACTTAGGCTATCATTACAGCTGCTTAGACTATGATTAAAAGAGGAAGCCACTGTAGTTAAACATGTTGGTACATCTTCCAGAAATCTGGAGTTATTACTGAATTAGCCGCCATGCAAGATGTTTGTCATGCAAAGAAACATTTTTTGCATATTTCAGTATAGTGTTGCTCCATAAAGGGATTTTCGTGTTGGATGGATCTTTAGCTCATTTCATTTCTGCAACATTAGTTTTTTTTCTCCTCTCCATAATCCTCTGCATGCATGCTCATTTTGATTGAATGTGTTTGCAGATTTTCTTCTCTTCTCTGATCCCCTTTTTCCAAACCCTTCAGGTTCTCCCATTGCAACAGCCTGAGTCTGATTGGGAACTGATGTGTGTCATGAGGATATGGTGAGGCGATGTGCACAAGCTTGTGTGCGAAGAGATGTGCCACCGTCAGTGGAGGAAGAGGAAGGGGGACAGGTGAAAGACTGGATCTTTACTCATGGCTGCGCATGTCACTCTTGTTCTCGGCTTTGTGGGGTCAAGCAACCCCACAGTGCCCGGACAGCTGCCACTGTGCCTGGGAAACGGCTACTGTGTTGTGCTCGGATGCAGGGCTGCGGGAGATCCCAGAGGGGATCCCACCAGAGACCGTTTCCCTACACCTGGAGCGCAACTACATCCGCAGCATCCCAGAGAGTGCCTTCAGTGACCTGGTCCACCTGCGGGACCTCTATCTGTCCCACAACCGCATCGACTCTCTCTCCTCCGGGGCCCTGCGGCATCTGGGGCCCGATCTGCGCCTGCTGGATCTCTCACATAACCAGCTGAGACAGGCGAGCAAGGAGGAGTTTGGTTCCACTCGCGCTAAGACGCGGCTCTACCACAATCCCTGGCACTGTGACTGCACCCTGCAAGAGCTGATGGAGACTCTGAACCTGGAACCCGAGACTGTGAATGGGATAATCTGCGAGAGCTCCGTGCGGGGTGTGGGAGAGGGGAGCCGGTGGGAGGACCCGGGATCACCAGGTGAGCATGCAGGTCAGCCGCTGGTCAAACTGTTGGATTCTGGGGTGAACTTCTGCAGCCTGCAGAGGAAGACCACGGATGTAGCCATGCTCGTGACCATGTTTGTGTGGTTCTTCATGGTCATTGTGTACGTTGTATACTACGTTCGACAGAATCAGGCTGAGGCCCGGAGGCATTTGGAGTACCTGAAAAGTCTACCCAGCCCACGTAAGACTCCTACGGAGACAGACACTCTGAGCACGGGTTTCTGAGCTGAATGCTGTTTAAACTCAATAATCAGATCCCATCTTTATGGAACGTGACTCTGAATTGCTAGAAGTTACTGTAGACCAATTGTGGAGGATGCATAGATAGAGGAAATTAACCTTTTATGACTGTTTGATTATTCCTTTGAAATTCTTTTTCTAAACATTTATTTTCTTGTAAGATTTTTTTCAGTTTTAGTACAAACTTTTAAGTATTTTTTAACTTGTACTTTCTGCACCAAAAAAATAAAGGAAGAATTATAAAAGCGCAGCAGAGGTAAAGATAAAACAAGACTAAATATAGGGAAAGACTTTTTGAACTTAATAACATTCTGTCTCCCTTTGTAGCCCCTCTTTTCTTCTCCCTCCATGCCTCATACTCTGCTCTTTTATCTTTCATTAGGTTCTAATTAGGAGACACTGACCAGCTGACCACTAATGAACACTTGAAAGGCACTAATCAGTTGGAGTGTTTGTCAGGTGTGCAAATTCAGATGTGTGTCCTTTACTTGCTGCTTGAGTCATTTGAGTGTGTGTATGTGTACATGTTTGTGTATGCGTGGTGTTTTTAGGCATTGTCACGGCCATTCTTACTTTGACAGCCTTGATTTTGCACAGATGCTTACAAAGTCTTCACCATTAGAGAAACACCACACTACAGATCTAAATTTACTCTGAGCGAACAGAGCTGGAGGGGAACTGCTTTGTCTTCATGCTGAAGCAAACAGTTGTTGAAAAATTTCAACAGATGTCATTGATTGGTATTGGGAAGTTTTGAGCCGAGGTAATGATTTGGGTTGCCATCTAGATGGCAGAAGTTTTGCTTGAGTTCACATCTGTCTTTGGGCTACAATTCAACAAGGGGATCAATCATAAAATTAACACTCAAAAGCAAAGCAAATGCATAAATGATTCAATTAAGTACGCCTGTCTTGATAAAGATAAGGATTTTAGGTACAACAAGCAATTATATATATTTCAGAAGTTTTATTTTGTTTATTTTTAAATTGTCTTATGGCTGTAGGCTGCAGAACATCAGGTTCACCAGTCAAAGCCAGTGCTCACAGAGTTTACACACTACATGACAAGCCATAGTGACAGTATAAAGTATTTTAGGTATTTTATGGTGTACTGCAGCAAGGGAAGGTTAAATTAATATAATAGATGCTGAAATAATCAGATCAAATTTCAACATGTAATGACTTAAAATTTAAATTAATGTTTTTTTTTTCATTTAATTATATAATTCTTCATTTAATAAATTATTGAAATATTTAAATAAAGGTGAGTAAATTGGATTAATTAATTTCCAGTTTTGTTTTAATAATGACATGTATAAATATTTTTTCATGATTTATTTATTTTCCACATTTTGAAGCAATTGGCTCTCCACAGTTTAAGTCCTCCACATTTAGCACATTGGCTCTATCAGAACTGACTCCATTAAAATAGTCGCTGAGAAAATAATCACGTCATTTATTACTGAAAGAACTATTCATTTTGTTGTAACATTTTAAGCATGCTTTGTGAAAACTAATGCATTTCTTCTCCAATTTTCACCACATACTGAGGTAAACCCCACTAGATTAATAGCCACGCTTGATTGATCTTCATAGAGGGTGTTGTAATCATATTTATTGTGCAAATAACTGTTGTGTCCTCAAAGGTTAGTGCTATATTCAAATATGAATGCCATTCTTTTCTTCTACAATAAAAAAATCTAAAAAACCTCTTTCTGTTGGCAAGTATTTAAACTAATTTAGAGCAATGTTCCTCAACATGGTCTGAGATTATGTTCAGGAAATGAATGAAATAAGCGAAATTATGTTAATCTTTTATGTTAATTTATCCTTCATTTCTTTTACTAGTTCTGTGTTGCTGAGTGTCACAACATCAGATGTTGTTTGCATGATTATTTTGGCCAAAAACATAAACTGAAAAAATGAATGATCCAAATAATTGTTTATTGTTTGTTTTTACTTTTTTTTTTTTTTTTTTTTTTTTTTTTTTTTTTTTTTTTTTTTTTTTACATTCAAAGGCATCCAAATAAAAAATGAGCATTTCACCATCAACACAATGAGATTGAAAATATAATTCATATAAGTGTAGCATTATGTAAGTTATTTTGTTTTCAGAGCACTGTAAATCTTAATGTCAGTGTATTGTGGGCATGTGTTGGTTTGAAAAAGTTATGTTTTAAATTTGCTTGAATTTTCCATTTTACCATTCCTGAGATTAAAGTTTTTGAATGAGATGCCAGAAGTTCTACATGCACTAGAGTTTTCTCCAGCATAGAGAAACAGGGTTCTCCCCCCTAACCCACTTGTTTCTGCACACTGCCAGACATATGGCTGAAAGAAAGCCAGTACACTTTTTTTCTTGTTCCCAAAGGAAAAGTTGGAATTTTTTTTTTTTGAAATATCATGATGGGAAAATAGAACAGAGCTTAACCCATCACTCTTATTAGGATGAAACTATGTTTGGTAGCAATATGTCGGTCAAATAGCTGGCTGCAGCCTGGAATACCAACCCTGGTATCCAATACCAGGGTTTCATGGTATGTTGTTTACACAAAAAATTAAGACTAAAAAAAGTACAACATGTTCTAACTACCTTCTCATCCACTCAGGGGTGTTGAGAAGAGACACATCTAACAGATACAGGACACCAGCCCTCGAGCACTAGAATTTAACACCTGAGAATCTCAACCAACCCATGCCTTGTGTAGAGTGTAATAACTAGATGTAGCTTACATAATAAGAAAAATCCTTGGTGTTGCAGAAATTAGAAGGTGCAACTGAAGCCATAGGTCTTATTTTAAAATTCGTGTCAAACGAAATTAGTCTATAGTTTATCCTGCTGCTAAAGACGATGTCTGTTTTACTTTGGTCAATGTTTCTATAAATTTGTTACAAAAATCTTTTTTTTTCTTTGTGAAAATAAAGAGTTAATAGAGAATTGAATGGACTGCTTTATGTTTCATGTATAATAATTTTTGTATAAATTCATGATCAGACTGTTATAACTGTACCTGGGTTTTATCAGACAACTGGCCCATTATAGGTGCAGAAGCAGAACTTTGAATAGGTCACCTCTCTGTGAACTGTGATGTGCTAAATGTGTTGTACATGTTTTGTAACCCACAGAGAAAGGCTGACTGTATTATGTCTGCACTGTAAATTAGAGTCAGTTGTTATCATGTTGGTAAACCAAAGGCTAAAAGGGAGATGAGGTTGGACAACTCTGTGACCTTTAAAAACCAAGTGAGCGAAGGGTATGTAGCAATGTGGGTGTTTACTGTTTGTCACAAATCATTCATCTAAACTTCATGCTAGATATTTCTTTTTCCTTCAATGCATTGGGTAGCCCTGGGACCAATTTATTGCTTGCTGATGAAGCTGACAACCCAAAACTCAAGATCCAAATATGTCTACTTTATATTGTCTTTAACTGTGGGTTTTTATTTATTGGTGTCGCATTTTTGCTTTTAACTTTCCTTACAACAATGATTCAAATCTAAATAAACTTTTGCAGTGCCTTGCAAAAGTAGTCACACCCTTTTATTTTACTTTATAGAGCTTTTTGTGATAGACCAACACAAAGTAGTGCATACTTGTGAAATGGAAGAAAAAATATAAATTTTTGACAAATAAAAAACTAACATGGGTACTGTGTATTTTTCTATTAAATACTTTTTAAAATTAGATTTAGGTTTGAACTTTAACTAGGCTATTCTATTACATTATGGTTAAATCTAAACCATCCCAATTTAGCTCTGGTCCAGATGTTGTCCTACTGAAAGGGTAATCTTGGTTCTAGTTTCAAGTCAGCCTCCACCAACCTTTCTTACAGGATAGCCCTGTATTTAGCTCCTTTCATCTACATCTCAACTCTCAACAGCATCCCTGACCCTGCTTCAGAAAAGCATCCACACAGCATGATGGTTCCACCACCATGTGCCACTATGTGAATGGTGTGTTCAGGGTGTTGATCAGTTTTACACACAAAGCATTTTGCATGTAGCTCAGAAATTCTATTTTGCTTTAATCTTGTTTGAAACACCTTCTTCCACATTTGTTGTATACTCTAAATGGCTTGTGGCAAACTAAAATGAGTCTTTGGCTAGTCTTGCATAAAGGGGAGATATGTGTAGTGTGAGATTAATAACTGTTTTGTCAACAGATTCTCCCTCTTGAGTTGTAGCTCTCTGCTGGTCCTCAAGCGTTACCTTCAGGATCTTGGCTAGTGTCCTTTTGGCCTTTATGATGCTGATAATTGGTGTCATCTGAAGGCAATTAATGTTAGTGTATTTTATTAAGGTGTATCAGAGGAAAAGTGCTACACTGCATATAATCATCCCGTAGTGAAACACACTAGTTGCAGCATCATGTTCTTGGATGGAATGGGATAAGTGGATATACACAATGGATGAATGGATTAACATACACAGCAGTTATTTTCAAAATCCAAATATTAACACTTCAGTTGAAAATTACTTATTTTGAAGTTAGTTACTCATGTAATCCATAATTACCATTTTCATAATCACATTAATATCATCAATCATTAAGGAACTAATTAAAGAAACTAAATATAACAAACTAAAAACTACTTGAATATCTGAATTACAGAAGGAACTGAAAATGAGTGTTCTGAGTATGTGTGTGCTGATTAAATATGGAGGAATTCCCCCATAGTTAAACAGCTAACATGATCAAAAGTGTATTTGTCTCACACTCTCTGTAGTGTTGGATTTCTAAATGTATGATTTAAGTT
The DNA here is from genome assembly GCA_014839685.1 of Anableps anableps. NCBI lineage: Eukaryota > Metazoa > Chordata > Actinopteri > Cyprinodontiformes > Anablepidae > Anableps > Anableps anableps. The sequence goes on from CM026069.1 coordinate 13,645,547, forward strand.
TAGGGGATGTTTTAATAGGAAGAGTAATTCTAGAGTTCTTAAAAAGAAAAAAAAAAGAATATTTAAAAAGAAAACTATTCAGGAAACAGCCTTTGACGCAGCATACATAAAGAGCAATCCTGGAAGAAAACATCTTAAAGGCAGCAAAAAAAACCCTGAGATTGGTTTTTATTTACTTTTAAACAAAATGAAAAAAATGTGAAAAATTATTTTTACAATTTTTAATAAAGGAAACCTCTCCTGGGTTTAAAACAATAAAATGGTTCTTGTAACTGCTGACAAGGTTTTTGTATGTTTCCTTTGGTGTTTTCCCCATTATTTTTTTGCAATACACTCCAGGTCATCAGGGTTGGAAGATCTCAGTGCCTAAATCTTTAGCTCCCACCACAGATTCTCCATCAGATTAAAAATATTATTACTGTCTGTCAGAAGAAACATGTTGGTCAAATTAACAAAACTAAATATGTCTGGAGTCTGACTATTTTTGACTGTACATTAACCTGAAATTCAATAAAACTCAAATTCAGTCTGGTACTTGGTTTTTGTCGTTTATTTCCAATTTACATTAATTAAACGTAACAAAAACAAGTCAAGATCATAATAATAATAATATAATAATGCTATTATTATTATTAATAATAATAATTCTATTATTAATAATAAAAAAATATACACAACCTCACACATTTGAACCCTCTGTGCTGGACTTGGAGCATTAGTGAAATACTTAAGGTGTGTGTGCTTGTACAAAGAAGCAGAGGGTGTGTGCTGTGTGAGGGGACAGGAGGGGGATGGGGGGGGGCAGAGAGGGATACGGGTCACACTAGATGAAGGGCAGCAGATTGAGCTCATATAACCAAACATACTTATCTTGATTTTAAATATTTAAGTTTAGATATGTTTTTGTTTCCTTTTTTTACTGTGAGGTAGTTTTAAAATGCTAAATCAAATGTTTGAACGAATAAAAATAAATTTGTTTCAAACAAAACTGACTGCAAAACTTTATCAGTCATGTTTGTTCATGTAAGAAAGGTCATAAATCACAGTGAAATCCAAAATCCCCAGATGAAATGGTCCTCATATATATATATATATATATATATATATATATATAAAGTCACTATATAGGAGTATCAGGTTGTTTAAAAACACAAACTGTTTAACAACAATAGCACCATTGACTTTATTATAGTACACAGTAATTTTGATACACACTATGGTTGAAGAAACAGGAACAACTGCATGTTCAACTGCATGTTCTATGGTATGCTGAAATATTTTTGGTTTCAAAGAACTAAAAATTCTTTATTGGCTTTTGACACAGAAATAATGGGATGTTTAGAAATCAGGAGGAAGTTGGTGAATGAGGCTTCTTTTTCTTTAAAATATATTTTTTAATCACTTTGCAACAAATTCAGTCCTATCACACCTGGGAGCCTAACCTAAACAATAAATAAATAACACCAACACATTGATCTCTCTCTTATTCCCTGGTATGTTCCTATTCTCTCCTCATACTTCCTCCTTTTTGTTCGTAGATATTACGTAGGTGGGTGGGGGTTACTGTTCACAACTAGTGAAAAAGGGAGGGTTTTAGGGAGTGGAGGGTGTCCATGGGGGAAGGAGAGATTACTGAAGGCAATGCTGCGGATGGATCACAAATGTTTGTCGGTGCCATTCAGTGCAGATATCTTACTGAGTTCAACTTGGAAAAGCACTTTTTCTATTTAGAAACGAAGTCCCATTTTTTAAAAGTGTCTTGATTTTTCTTTTTCTCTCTTTCTCCCCTTTTTACCAAAGCGTGCTCCTCTTTCATTTCCTGTTTTTCTTTTTTCAAACAGCCACTTTTTCTTCCTCTTCTTGACAGCTGCTCATTCTTTATAAGAAGCAAACTGGCCCCACATCAACTCCAAACTCCTGGTCTGCTCCACCGATATCCATGGGGGCAATGTCCACAATGGGCAGACGGGAGGTCTTCTGCGACCTGTATTCAAACACTGTCTTACCCCACTGTCCCGTGTGTTTCTGCAGGAGGAAAAAAATCAAACAGAAAATTGAAACGTTTGGTCTGCCTTCCAAAGACTACAAATGTTGTACTAGCAGGATTGCATACCGCACAACCATCTTCTATGACAGTGTAGGTGAAGCGGCTGTTGCCCTCTGCTCTGATCTCCACGTCGTTGGAGCCCTGCAGCAGCACAGCCTTCTTCATGTTGCTTGTTAAACCATCCATGTAGGCCACGCTGTTCTTACAGTGGTAAGTGAGATTTTGGGAAGCCTCGGTGGACAGCAACCTCAGGAACGTCATCTGAATGGCAGCAGTGTTGGGCGCCAGGCTGTCGTCACCATAACTGAACTGCATTGGATAGACAATAATAAATCATGAAAGGTTCCTACTGATTCAACTAGTATTTTTAAATAAGCTAATACTTTGAATGTTTGTTTCATGTATTGCTCATCTAAAATTTCATCATATTCTTAACAGGCATATTTTATTTATATTTAACAGCAAGATTCCCTTGATTTATAGATTGTTATTTGTCTTAGCTGGAATACTGAATTTAAAAGCAGTATAATGATCCATATGCATAACTAAGCAACATATTCTTGTAACTGTACAAAAGCTGCTCTTTCAGATCTTAGCATCAATTTTAGAATATCGAAAAATACGTGAATATCAGTGTCCTGTAATGACTTTAAATTATGTGTGTCACTTTTGAGTTGCAGTTGTTTTGTATAGTGTGTGTGTATTGGGATGAAGGATGTAGACCTGACAGTGTTATCAGGATGAGGTACTCGACTTTTGCTGAGACATTACTTTTTAAATACTCACTATCACCACGCTTAAAAAAAGTAGCCTTTGGTCTTTTTAAGCCTTACTTTTACTAGAACTTGCTAAATGACGGATAATGAAGGAGAGAGGAGTATGATCATAGGAAAACTAATGTCTTTATTTTAAAAAATGTTTTTCTTATTGCATAGTAAGTGTTTTATTGTAAAGCACTTTGGGATTTTTTTTATCTGTTAAAGCTGCTATTTCACAAAAGTTTATTTACTTACTTACAAAAACAGTAAATAACACAAATGCATGACCCTTTCATATGTCTGGACACTGGTGGGTGAACATTTCCTGCTCTGACTCCAGCTGGGAAGCATTCATGTGCGAAGACTTGAATGTCTGTAAGTGCTTTGGGGGCCACTAGATCACCCACTGCTCCTTAAAGCTGCAGTATATAACTTTTATAACAACAATTTTTCTACATATTTGTTGAAACTGTCACTATGTCATGACAGAATGGTATGAGACAGATAATCTGTGAAAAAATTGAGCTCCTCTGCCTTCTCCCTGTGCTCCCAGTGCTACCTAGAAACAATTAAACAGAGCTTGGAGGTGGGTCTTGGCACTGTCAATCACTGTCTGAGTGCTCCTGCTCAATCCCCCCTTGTTCACCCACTTTCAGACTCTCCAAAAAGTACAAGTAACACTGGAAAAAGTTGCCACATTTGTTGCTTGTATACAGGTGAGCTCTTTGAGAACCATTTTTTTTAGTTTAATTATATACTGATAAAATATATGCAACTCTCTTGCTGGGTCAACCACGTCAAGCATTTGGTATGCCAAGCTGAGAGGATGTTCATGAGTGCAGACAGAGCAAAGCATAGTATTAGTTAATTCTATTCTATTAGTATTATTATTATCATTATCATTATCATCATTATCATCATCATCATCATCATCAACATTATTATTATTATTATTATTATTATTATTATTATTATTTATGTCTTAGTTTGATCTGTTTTACTCCAGTACTGCATTTTGGTTAAACAAAGAGTTTTCTTCTAAATGTACTTTATAAATAAAACAGAGTTGGTTTTAGACGTTATCATTTCCTTTATAACATTATTCAGAGAAAGATCTTTTCACTTTCTTAAGTTTGACTTTCTAAATATTCATTCATCCATCCATGCGGTTATAAACTTTTTGTCATGCAGAGAGTTAGCCTGTGCCACAACATAAACAGCTAAAATGAATATTTTACCAACTGAGAAAACTAAGACAGGTTGCAGATCTTACATGGATTCCTCCGTTCATTGTCTCTCCGAACCAGACATGTTTGCGGTCTTTGCTCTTGCTAGACCACCAGTTTTTCCGTGGGATCTTGGCAGGCTTGGGGCTGACGCAGGACTCCCCAGTCTCCATGTTGCAGAAAACCTTGATTGCGTCTACGGTGCAGCCCTGATTCGGATCAATCCAGTACTCACCTAAACAAAAACAGAGAAAAAAACATTAACCTCCAGGGTGAGATCACTCTGCTACATCACTCTTCCTGGTCAGCTGATTAAAAGTTGCAACCCTTTGGGAATACCTTGCGTGATTTTGCAGACTGTTGTAAAAACAGACTCTAAATCAGCACAAAACAAATATTCACCAGAGCAAACTAGGTTTCAGTCAAATCCTTATTTTTCAAAAAATGAACTTCTTTAGACTAAACACGGTCTGGTTCATTATTTCACCCCAATTCAGCCAGTTTCTTCCATTGTCACTCACCGCTCTTCCAGTCAGGATGGCAGAACTTCAGGTCTCTGCAGGTGCGGGCAGGGTTCTTCTTGGATCCCTCTGGGCTGCGGATGTTCTCAATCTGGTTGTTGAGGGATTTGAGAGTGGCATCGACCTCGGCATCATGTTGACGGAGATTCCCAGCGGCCTGGTCAGCCCTCATGTACCTGAGAGGATCAGGAGACTTTTCTGTTTGACCCAGACCACCGAAGGCAGACATGTCAATACCAGGACCAGGGGGACCAGGAGGGCCAGGGGGTCCAGGGTTTCCAGGAGGACCCTGAAAGACAATTCAGAAAGGAAGGATTAACTTGATTTTACTTAGCAATTCTCGCTTCCCTGTATCTTGGTGTTTTGCTTTTGCACTGTTGGATTATTCTTCCTTCTCTTGAACTGGACATGTACATAAAATTTTTCACAATTTTCTGAAGAGGGTTTTTGCAAAGCTGCAGTTCTGAATAACAACTTCTTCTGAATTCCTGGGTAAATAAATAGCACATAAAAACAAGCACATCAAAAAGGCTTTTCTCATCTCTCAATGTGGATTGGACAATGTTCTGCAATCTGTGTTGTCTAGGACTTCCCTCTTGGAATGAGTTATTTAATTGCTTTAATCTTCAACATACTTTCCCTCAAATGGGACATTTTAATAGGTTAAATAACCTTTTAATAACCCTTTAAATATTAGTTTAATGTAAAACATGGAGAGAAGAAAAAAATTGGGAAAGCATAAAAAAAGTTACTTTTAAATAGTTTTGTAATAATTCAATCTAATTATTAATAATAACTTTGAAATTACATATGTTTCTGATATTTTTTGTTGACATTTCTGTTAATGAGTTTCAGCTCATTTAAAGACAGCACAATAAGGGAAACACTGTTTACTCATAATGATGTTTTTTTTGTCTCCCTGAAATTCAGTTGAAAAAAAAAATTGGTATTCTGTATAGGCAAAATATGTACAACCCCAGTTCAAACCTATATAATTCAATAATTCAATTATATGATACATTTTTTCTTACTTTATTCCAGTGGTTATTTAAAATAATATGTGGATAATATATATTTATATCGCTGATGGATATGATTAAGTACAAGTGAAATGTTTTTCAATATATTGTATATTTTTTAAGGATTGGGGAAAAAGCAAAACACCCCAAATGTACTTTTATATAAACTAGATGAAAAAAGTTTTTTTAGTAGTGCCAGATTTTTTCCACTTTCATATTGAACAGAGCTCTGTGAGATGTTTCAATCTCGTGATATTGTTCTATCACCTAACATTGCTTTTAACTATTCCACAACTTACTCCCCGACATGTCTGCTGTGTTCCTTGGTCTTCATGATGCTGTTTGTTCTCAAATATTCTTCAACAAACCTCTGAGGCCTTCAAAGAACAGCAGGATTATTACTAAGATTACACACAAGTGGACTCTATTTACTTATTAGGTTGAATTCTGAAGGCAACTGGTAGTACTGGATTTTATTTAGGGGTTCTAGAGTGAAGGGGGTTAATTGCAAATGCACCCTACACATTCATTTGCCAAAAAATGAAAAGCAAGGACCTTTTTCCTTCTACTTTACAAATATGCAATATGCTACTTTGTGTTTAACTATCACATAAAACCCCAATAAAATACTTTGAAGTTTGTGGCTACAGCATCAAAGTTTTGAGGTGTACAATACCTTTGAAAGGGGCTATATGGAATAATATTAACTTTAAAAAATTACAGTTTTGATGCAGTTAGCAGCGTTTAACCACATCATTAGCAGCAGCCGTTCTAATCATGAAGCTGCATTGTAAAGGTTTCACTTTTTAGGTTGTAGTTTTTTTTACATTTACGTTTCCCTGACCGCTGTCTTGGATATGAGGTTGATATACACATCTATTTTTCTGTCAAATTGTTTAATTTTACCTACCTACATAATTAAACATAAACTACCATTTTCGATTTTGTAGAAGTTAGTTAGCAAAGTAAAACATACTAAGAACAAACAAATGCACAAAGAAGGGGAGGGTAAGGTTCTTGTGAGTACTCACAGCGGGACCAGAGTCTCCAGTACGGCCACGAGGTCCAGGGGGTCCGATGGGTCCTGGTAAACCATTTGACCCGTCTTTTCCAGCAGGACCAACAGGTCCAGGTGGTCCCTACAGATGAAGGTGTTGATAACATAGGTCTTATTCATTCTAAGGCATGAACATTTATCGTATGGTGTAGTTTTTATAATCAAAATTTTTTAGCAGTCAAATAACCAGACCAATCAAACTACTGTACAAAAGGAATATATTAAGTTTTCTTTAAATTTAAAATAATTTTGCTTTTTTGATTGCAACAGTCTTGGTAGGATTTCTACTCACTCTTTGTCCAGAAGGCCCAGCAGGTCCAGTGGCACCCTGGTCTCCAGGTTGACCCTAATTCAGAGAAAGCACAGGAAATAAAACATTAAGTATTAAACAAACAATGGAAAAGTGTAACACAAAGGTCTAAGGTACAGATTATAATTCAATTAAATACGGCTTCTTACTGGTGGTCCAGGGAGACCCTGCAGACCGGTGAAACCTCTGTGTCCCTTCTGTCCTCTCTCACCAGACTCTCCAGCTTCACCCTTATCACCACGGGGTCCTTGGGGTCCCTAAGAACAAAACATGCTAATGAACCCTTGTTTGTTGGTGAATATTGTGAACAGAAAGAAGATAAACAAGGAATGTTCATTTCTGTTTGGCTGGAAGTCATTCCAAGCTGTCCATGCAGGATACATACAGGCATTCCTCTGGCGCCGGCAGGTCCTGGAGGTCCAGCTGGTCCTTGGGCACCCTGGAAAACAAAGGAAATGGTAAAGATATTAATATACCTGGTTTGCCTGTAAGTTTAGAAATAGTTAAGTCTTTTACAACGCACTGGTAATAAAATAAGGACAAAAAGCAAACGCTTCATAAAATATGCCAAATTAATATTGTGCAAATTAGAAAAGCAATCAAAGTTAATTTATGTCTCAGACATAAGGTCTGTCAGGGATGAAACATCTGAGAAAACCTTCTTGATACTTGTATCAGGCAATATGCTAAGGTTCAGCTGGCAGATATGATCTTTACAGAAATATCACAACAACAAAAAAAGTTTTACGTCTTGGTAGATTTTAAAAAAAAAGTTTTTGTGGTTCCTCTATCTGTTCATTTTATCCCTTATCAGTTAATTTTGGAAAACATCTGACTGTGTGATCCCTTTTTTTGTGTTTGAGTCATTACTCACAGACTCCCCTCTGTCTCCCTGTTTTCCGGTAGGACCGACAGGGCCAGGAGCACCAGGAGTACCCGGAGCACCAGGAGCACCAGCAGGACCAGTGTTGCCACGGTCACCCTGCAGCAAAAAGAGTACAAATTGGATGATTTTTAAAGTCCTTTGTATAAAAAGCTGCAAAAATATTAATTGTAACACTGACACTGCTCTTTTAACAACAAACTCTCCACAGAAAACTTGCATCTTTCACATGAATGTTGTTTGGACACCTCCTTTTGAACTACATTTTATTGTAGTGCAATCAATGTCCCTACATGTTAACAACTCCTCCTTATGGTATAAATACCATTAACAGCAGAACATGAGTGGATCCTGCAAAAAAATTGTCAAGGAAGAACCCAAAGAACATGAGGTGAGGTGTTTCTCTGACTCTTAAGATACAAATATAATGGCATCTGTGGGATTCTACAAACCCACAGAGAATGAAGGCTCTAGTGATTTCATCCTGCAGAAGTCCAGATGTTTGTTATTTCCCTGACAACACAGACTTGCTTTGAATGCAATGATATAGGCGTGGTTGTAATGTTATGGCTGATCAGTAAACGGCCCCATTATGCAATATAGAAGATTTGACCCTTTGTAATTCATGTATTTTTACCTTAATTCCAGGAGCACCATCTCTACCAGGAGGCCCGTCAGATCCAGGGTTGCCCTGTCAGACAAAAGTGAAGTGTTCATTCATTATAACCAGGTGTCCTACTGAATAAATATCAGCTTCATAATGAGCCCCACTGCAACCAAACACAATAACAGGACATAATGAAAATATATGAGTGATGCAAAATGTGGGGCATTTCAATGGCTCACCATTTCACACAGGAAACTGAAACTGGAGCTACATATCCAGTCCAGAGATATTTACAACTCAATTTTCCGAAGTCCAAGTCAAGTCTCAAGTGTTTGAGGGCCAACTCTAAAAGTCTTTAAAAAGCATTTTCTCATTTAATGCATGCCATCTAGTCTGTCTTTAAGATTGCATTGTTGTAGGTTAGGAATTCAAATCCTGCACTTTTTATCCTTTGGCTTTATTTAACACAAAAACTTTTAGCAATTATCTTTTCATCTTTGAAACTACTATATTGAAAACCTGACATGAGCTGCTTTAAACTATTTTGAAAATTGATGATATATCAATCCATTAGAGATATGAATATGCATTTATGTCTGAAGAAAAAATGATAGAAAGAGAAAAACACAGGTTAATATAAAATTTCTCAATGAATCCAATAAAGTGCTTTTTAATTTCATCTTTGTAATGACATACCTAACACCAGTTAACTCCTGTGTTCATATTGTCCTCTCCTTCCCTATATACAGCACTACTCTCCTACTCTTACTGAGAGGGATGATTTTTAAGCTTTCGAGAATAAGATATTGGAGGTAAGTTTATCTTGTTTTGAAAAAACCTGAGGTCATTTATTACAACAATTAGTGGGAGAGACATCGGTATGGTCATTATTATGAAGCCACAACTAACATGAACACTTACTCATCTGTTCAACCTCATCCTTTTACAAGAAAATTTACACATGTGGTGCCTGCGTACCAACTTGCCTATTCTTCTGTTAACATGAGATATGACTGTTATAAGACTCAAGCTGTTGATTGTGAGTATAAGTCAAGCGTTGGGAATGAGTTGGGAAGTGTACGACTCGATTCTGAGTCAGAAACTCGAGTTTCCATTTCTGATTTGATCAAACACATGCTTTGTGTTGGTCATTCTATTTTTACCTCTCTACCAGGTTCTCCAGCTGGTCCAGTGAGCCCAGGTGGTCCAACTGGCCCAGGTGGTCCACGGTCTCCAGGACCACCAGCACCTCCCTGCTTTCCAGGCTCACCCTGAAAGGAATAAGGATTCATTATTACATGTTAAAAAAATATATTAAAAAGATACAACTCTTTAATTTTCAAGTAGTCCAGGTTCTGCTATTTATTTTGTGGTTATACATCAGTATTTTTAACAAAAGAAGGAAAAATAAATCTATAGATGAAGCCAAAGATTTTGGTGAAAGCGTTATTTTAAATCTGCTGAGGCACATACTTTAGAGACTTAAAAGAAGACTGTTTCCCAAACTCAAGACAATTTTTATCTTCAAGACTTTCTTGTCGTTGCACATGCACCCTGGATCCTAAATTCACTGCTTTTGGTGCAAGATTGAAGTATATATAAAAAAGAACTATTCAAAATTTTAGTTATTACTGGTAGCATTTTCCTGTAACTACTTGTCATGTCATTTTTTTTATTTCTGAAAAATAAAAACAATATTTCTTAGTAGTATTGGATGTGTTTCCTTAATTTTTTGTCTGTTCAGAAAAAAGAAAAATGCAATCACATTTAGACCAGGGAATTTACAGACATATTCAGTTGTTGGGTTTAAACATCTTATAACAATAACAATTACTGTTAGACCACAAGAAAATTGCACTTTGCATTGTATCTTAGCAAAACAGCTATGTATTTGAAGCAAATTGAAATATAATAACGTAAAAGAAAATATAATGATACACAGATTAAACCTACAAAACATGAAGCCTAATCTGCAGTTCCATCTGTCATTGAAAGCTCATTCCTTGGTGAGTTTATTTGGATTTACTGGAATCCCCTTCATGCACACTGGTGAATAATTAATGGTGGGGACATGCCCACTGAGATGTTGTAAGTAGGGGACATGGTTCATGTCATATATCAAAAAGTATTGCATGTAAGCAGGGGAAGCTCTTCAATCACATGTCATAGTGTAATCTTGATCAGACAGAAAGATGAGGGGAAAAGCCCTGGATGATGCATCCTGACTGATCAAATTAGGACACAGCAGATTGTCAGTCCAAAGCACATCTGCTGATTTCCCAGATTTACTTTACAGAGTGCCAAAACAGTCAGTATTGTGCTCATATGATAGATTAATTAATATTTATTAACAGCCGTGACAGCAGGGTTGATGACGCTTTCACCTTCTGACTCTGTCTGCCTGTGTGTGTGTGTGTGTGTGTGTGTGTGTGTGTGTGTGTGTGTGTGTGTGCCTGTGGCCTCAAGATAAAATGTGTTTGTGGAGACGTACACACTCTTGCAGGAGCTGCTGCAAAAGCAGTTTTGAATTCTTTTGAAGGTGTTTATGTGTCTGTTAAAAGCCTGATTTTTTCACAGTAGCAAAAGAAACAGGCACAAAATTTTATTGGTGTGTGGCTAAAATCACAATGAGGGCTGAGTTGATTGATGGCTGTGGCTTGATCCACACAAGCGGAGTAAAAATGCTAAATTTAGGACCAAAAGGCACAGTATATGATTTTGACAGTTTAATCCCCCATTTTTATTATCTATTTAAAAAAAAAAAAAAAAAAAAAAGAAACAAGAGTTATGTACTGCACATATAAGCTACATCCCATTTTCCATCTACATCTTGACCTGGTTCGCAAGAACAGCCCAATAAAGGTAGTTCTCCTCGAGGTCTGAATCAATAGCGTTTGTGGAAAATGTTTCAGTCTGTGCTCTTGTTTTGTTTCGTTAGTCTGTTTTGTGCTTTTTATTAATCATGTTGATTTAAATTTTTGTCTAATATATGTTTATAATTTCTGCACCTGTAGCTGAATTGTATAATTCAAGTTTGAGTCTATGTGCTTGAATATATGATGTAATGATACTTACAGAGGGTCCAGGCAGACCAGGAAAACCTCTTTCACCTCTCTGTCCAGGCAGACCAACAATACCGCGCTGACCAGCCAATCCCTGAGGACCTGAGGGACCTAGTGGACCCTAAGTGGAAAATAAAAACAACAGAAAACACATTACTAGTGTGGTATATGTCTCTCACATAAAACTTTTTGAGCTCTGTAGACATTATTTTTTCTTATAAATGTCTTCCAAGACTGAATAAGAGGATATCTTCGGTCACTCTCAACACAATATTTTATTCCCAGTTGCAGTTTCAAATGAATCTCTCCATCACCTTTCTGCTCTACGTCATCCTCAACTCCACAGGCTGCTCTGTCAAAATGTGTTGCAGCTCCTGAAACCATGTTCACAGTGAACACCTGACTGTAAGTGACAGCTGAGACGCACCATTCGGCAGATAAAGCTTTGATGTGCTGATGCTAGGCTCAGGATTTCATACGCAGGATGAAATCTATGGGAAGAGATGGACTCAATACAGCACAGTCTTAGTGTTTGAGCAGGATGCCCCCCGCACCCAATCCCCCCCCCACCCTCGGGACACGACCTGTCATTATCCTGACAGAACTTATCATCTGTTTTTAACTGCTGTGTGTGTGTAAGTGTGCATCTCTGAGGCAAAAGGCTGGGGTCCCATTCTCACACTGTCACCAGATTGTGCTGCCTTGTGCCATCACATGTCTTAGTCTTCTAGCAGAATCAGTGATGGACACTGACAGCTCTGCAGCTCTGTATATCAATGGTGAGCATGTCCATTACTGCTAAAACTGGCTGTCTGGATTGAAAGAAACACATAAAAGTGGCTCAAAATGTAGAATACAAATACATTTAATTCATTTCCTCTCTTCAGACTTGCTTTAAACCATGCACCTACATGCATCAGTATGTGGGTGCAACAGGAACACATAGTGTTATTTTCAACATAACAAGGTCACAAATTTCCACATTACGTAAAATCCTGTCTCCTGGGTCCTTATAGAAGGAGGTATAGCACACTCACAGGAGGACCGTCCTCTCCAGGGTCGCCCTTCTCTCCTGGAGCTCCTGCAGGACCACGTAGTCCAGCATCACCCTGTCGGCCTGGAGGTCCACCATCTCCTCTCACACCTTTTGGTCCATCTTTACCAGGAGGGCCAGCAGGACCTGCAGGACCTGGGTTACCCTAACAAGCAATTGAATAAAATGTGTAAAGTAGATCTCATCATGAGTGTAAGTTGACAGATGAATGATATTTCTGTTTACAGGGTCCATACACAGTGAAAAGAAAAATTAATGTCTGTAACATTTTGACATGGCTAAACAATTCAAAGACACACTTTATTTTTTGGGAATTATCTAAACAAAGTCCTGCTGTTTTAGACAAACAGTTCTGGCTAAGTGTGTGGGTGTCGGGTCAGGGAGGGTACATGCTTTACAGCTACTTCCTATACAATAACAAATCAGGCTGGGTAAATTAATCTAATATTCTCCTTTCTTTAACTCTAAATCAGTCAGGGTTATGAATAAATTTGGCCTTAACTGTATATACATTCAAAACTGAGGTGTTTGCTAGTTTCACTGGATCAGACAAACTAACAGGTTGACACCAGACCTCCCTATCTATAAAATTAAGCCAGTAGTGTGGAGGCCTCTGCATCATTTTTGATAATTACCCTAATTTAAAGGAGCAGATCAGTTCATTTCACATATGTTTAATGCAACTTAGGAGACTCAGCAGGTCAGTTTAATTTAACAAAAGGATTTGGAAAAAGTTATTCATACTTTTATGTCTTCTAGAATAAACTATTGCTACTAAACACTTGCCTGAACCAACCAGTTTTAAAGAAACTGCAGAGAGTTTAGAAAGAACCAGTCAGCTTGTTACAAACGTTATGAAGAAAAGAGCACACTTATGGAGAGCTGTTTTATTCAAAATTAAATAAATAAATAAATACTGTCAATAATAAATTATTATTAAATATTCCCTGAAATAAATGTTCCCATGAAATAAAACAAAATATTTGAAAAAGAAATGGTTACCTTATTTGTTTGTTTTTTTATTTATTTGAAGATTTATTTATTTACTTCAAGATTTATTTATTTAAAGATTTATTTATTTCAAGATATATTTATGTGTTTATTTCATTGTTTATTCATTTCCTAATGGTGTTTTATTTTGTGACACTTTTATTTTGTAAAGCTACTTTATGTATTTCATTGACTTCTATTTTTTAACTCCGTTTTTATTTCAGGCTCTTTGATTTCATCTCCTTATATTCAAATGAGGGTGTGGAGTTTTCTCCGTGGAGTGGGGCTGCCGCTGGTCAGAGTGCAGTGAGCTTAGAGACTGTGAACTTCAGTGCATCTGTATGAGGGTGAAACATGCGAGGCTGCGAGCTATAAGGTCTTGAACTGACATACCAGTGTTGTGCCAAGGTAGTTATCCCTGACAGAATTTGTGTCCCCTGCGTTGCCATGACATTCCTTGCTTTCCTTTGTAAGCGGAGGAGTTAAGCTATACTCATGTGCTTTTGTTTTGAAATGCACGGTTCTTCTGGGGTAGTCATTGCCTCTACTTGGTTGCGTTGATTTGAGCGGGTTGTGAAGAGCTTTTGATTAAATGGAGACAAGTTGCCTTTGTACTCTAAAGATATTCCACCTCTTTCATTGTCTTGGGATGTCAGTTCAAGCCCTTATAGCTCGCATGTTTCACCCTCATGCAGATGTGCTGAAGTTCGGGGTCTCTCTGCTCACTGCACTCTGACCAGCGGCAGCCCCAATCCTCAGGGAAAACACCGCCCCTCATTTGAAAATAAAAAGATGAAATAAAACAGCCTGAAATAAAAACAGAGTTAAAAAATAAAAGTCAATGAAATATGTAAAGTAGCTTTACAAAATAAAAGTGTCACAAAATAAAACACCATTATGAAATAAATAAACAATGAAATAAATAACTCTTGAAATAAATAAATAAATTCTGAATTAAATAAATAAATCCTGAAATAAATAAATACATGAAATAAATCTTAAAATAAACAAAAAATAAACAAATAAGGTTAAAATTTCCTTTTTAAATATTAATTTAGTTTTATTTCATGGGCACGTTTATTTATTTCATGGAATATTTATTAATAATGTATTAATAACAGTGCTTATTTATTTATTTAATTTTGAATGAAATGGATCTCCATACACACTGCCCCCATTTAAAGTTGCTTAATTAACTATCAGTAAATAAAGACTTGATTACAAGATTTTACTGACAAGTTTCAAGGCCTGTTCTGGGCTTGTACCAAAATTTTGTCTGACAACTAAGGGTGATCAAGCCTTTCTGATAAAATCAGACATTCTCTGGAATAATTTTTTTTAGGAGATCATATTGGAAATCTAATTTTGACCATTTCAATTCCTTTTAAAGGCATATTTTTATAAACAGGTGTGTTTCTGCCTCCAAATTGAGTTATGTATGTGTTAAATAACTTTTTATCTTGAAGCACTTGATATTTTATTTTTAATTACCAGCTTCTATTTATGAAATATATTTCTTTTTTCTGTTATGCTCCTCACACAACTGGTATTTCATTTATTTCTTCTCCATGGTTATATTTGATTTGAACTGCATTATATAGAATTAATTAATTAATTAATTATTGTTTTTATTACAGAGTAAACTGGATGGGCACCGGTAGAGTTATTTAAACTGTGAACTTACGTTAGGGCCAGGAGGTCCAACTCGCCCAGCAGCTCCAGGGAAACCAGTGGCACCCTAACAAAAATATTAATTTAAGGGCGAGACAATAACATAGTCACAAAACGATGTTACCTACATTTCTGAGCATCAGGCTAAAGAGATACAGCAAACAAAATAGCACAAATGTTTTCAAAAAGACACTTACAGGAGGACCCTGAGCACCACGTGCACCTTTAGGTCCAGAAACTCCTGTAGGACCCTGAAAACAAAAAGAACTGTAAATCTGAATCTGACCTTTGTTTTTTGTATCATGAACAATTGTTTGCCTCAGCTACTTTTTTCTGACAGGTGCAGGATAGTTCCTTACAAGGTCAGCTGTCACCCTGACTTGCTCTTTGCAAGTCAGGGTGCAAGTCTATGAATGTTCAACAAAGATAAAAATTAAGATTTCTGCTTGATTGCGAGCACACATTATACCTTATAAGAATAAATGTCAGGCAGTGTCTCTGTTGTTAAATAATGTTCATATGTGCTGAGATGCTTTACTCAACAGCAGCCATGCTCCTTGAGGGTTAGATTCTCATTAATGGAGATCTAAGCAAAGCTAAATACTACAGAGCAGCAGCTGGATTAATAATGACACGTACTGCAGGTCCAGGGGCACCGGATGGTCCTTGGGGTCCAGGGGCTCCAGCGTCTCCCTTCTGCCCAGCTTCTCCCTGCTCTCCCTTTGTTCCAGGCTGACCGTCAGCCCCCTGGGAATAAAAAAAGATATGCATACTTGTAGTTGTTTGTCACACTTTTACTAAGCATGATCTAAACTAGGGATCAGTTGAGTCAGCCTGTTGGTTTCCAAATCAGCAGGCTGGGTGGTGATGCTATGGGCAAGAAGGATTTCCAGTAGCAGTCAGTCTTGCAACAAATCTTAAGAGAGCTCTGACTAAAGATGGTTGCTGTATGACAATTTCATGACTGTCATGAAATTCTAACAGCTCAATTTCTGGGCACCAGAGACGATATTTCCCAGTAACATGTCTGGAATGACATCATCAGTTGTTGGCATGCACTGCTAATCCATCTCTTTTGTTTTTGCCACTTGTCTTTTAAATTCATTTAATTGTATTTTTTCATTGTTAATTGTAAATATTAGTTAAAATCTATAGCTGTCATTTAAAGCTAAATGAGCTTTTCCAACATAGATTTGTTTTTGAAACAGAAGGAACTGCTTTTTACTGGAGAATATTCTTCCTTGGAAAAAGCTCCTGCTCAACCAGATTGGATGAGATGTGTCTGTGAACAACTTTTTAAGTCTTGCCACAGACTGGTCTTGACTTTGACAGGGCCATTCTAAAAAATCATTCTATTTTAGCCCAGGCTGTATTTTTAGGTTCATTATTCTGCTAGAAGGTGAACCTCTGCCCAAATTCTAAGTCTTTTAAAGTCTCTAACAGGTTCCCTTTAGAGATTGTCCTTTAATTAGCTTCAGCAATTTTCTCATCAACTCTGACCCGCTGTTTCTATTTCCACACAGTATGATTGTGCCATTCCTATGTTTCACAGTGGAGATGGAGTGTTCAGGATGTTGTGTAGAGTTTTAATATTTGGTCTCACCTGACCAGAGCACAGAGTCATCTACATGGCTTCTGATACATTTTAAAATGGTAATTCTTGTGATCTATATTGAACAATGGCTTTATTCTTTACAATTTTCCATAAAACAAGATTTGTGGAGTGCATGACTAATGGTTTTCCTCTCGACAGATTCTCGACAGTGGATCTCTGCAGGTTCTCTACAGTTACCATAGTCATCTTGACGGCTCTTTGATTAATGCGCTCCTTGCCTGGACTGTCAGCTTAGGTTGTCAGCTATGTCTTAGAGGGTTTGCAGTTATGCCATAGCCTTTATGTTTTTGGGTGACAGAATGTACAGAGCTCAGTGAGAAAGCCTCCCATAAATCCTTTTCTGTCCACTTCACAATTAAACACTAGCTTGTGCTAATCTATCACATCAAATCTAAAAAAAACAACAAAAAAAAAAAACCCCCACAAGTTTCCGGCTGGAACATAATGAAATGTGAAATGGCACAAACAGCATCAATATTTTTACAAGGCCCAGTAAGGACAGTGGCAGATGCATTTCTTTGATAGAAAACATGATTAAAAATGTGGCAGCCTCCAGAGCAAAACTGACACAAGCTTTAAAATAGGTGCAGAAGATGTTGGTTGTTTGTTTTTAGTCTTTTGGGTGATAAGCTGTTGATGTTACAGTGTGTAAGATGTGAATGGAAAATATTTACAGACCGTATTCAGTCTGACATAAAATCTATAATTAATCATAGTTGTATTCTGTAGGGGAAAAAAAGCCTTGAGATAAATGTTGTTCTAACAAACGTATTGATGAAATCCATTTGAAAGGAGGTGACTTTTGAAAACCATTCAATGGATTTCTTTCTAGAGTATAAGAATAAATAAAATGACAGAAGCTATGGCTTCTGATAGTCTACAAACTCACATCATTCCAAATAATTATACACTAAGGAAACAAGACAGAGTAATTAAATTGGCGGAAAAGACTGAAAGACTGACAAAAACAGTATCACATCTGAGTGTTTTCAGACAGTGTCAATAAAAAGGAAAAGATGTGTCAGATAGATGTCATGTTATAATGAGAAGCACTTCCAAAAAAAAGTTAATGACACCTGGATTCTCATTTCTACATCATCAAAATGGCTACTTTTTTGTCTTTTCTCACTAACAAAGAGAATGAGAAAAGATGCAAAAACTGATTTCTGTGCTTTAATTCAGTTATAAATATGATACAGATATGTGGGTAGTTTTAATTTTTAAGAAGGAGATTTACGATGTTTTGAAGAAATTTCCAATAAGCTCACCTAGAAGTTGGAGGCTAATACATTTGTTCAGCTGACTATATTTAATTGCATCCTGGAAAACTTTAATAAAGTAATCAAAATAAACTACTTTTGGATGAAAAAAAATTATATTCATGCTATCATCTAAAGTTAATCAATTTTAGATATGTTGTGTTATCTTTGTAACAGTTGGTTTAGTACTGCATATCTAATATCAAATGTTTGTTAATTAATATATAGTGTATATTTCAATTTACATCCCTGTTTTTAAGTAAATGTATAATAGATGTCTAATGTAAATAACAACTAATTGATAGACATATAAGGTACTCCTGGCTCAGTACTTCTGTGTTTTTTCTTTCTCTTATTTTCTTCTGTAACAGAGAGTGATTTCTCTCCACTGTCACCACTTGCTTGCTTAGGCTGAAAGATTGGTGCAAAGTTAATAACTTAATGTAATTACCCAGGCCTCCTTAGACAGATAATTTGTACCATTTAATAAATAACAATCAAGTGACACTGACAATATTTATTATACTTTGGGTATACTTTGGATACTTATTTTGTGCTAAAGATAAGTTTTTTTAGAAAAATATTTTTAGATTATAGAGTTAAAACCAGGTATTTACATAAAACTGTATAAAAAAAAACTTAAGCTTGTTTTTTCATTTACATTAAATCTTTTTTTTTTTTTTTGCAGTATATCTAAGCATCTTTTTTAACTCTATGTATTTCAACTGTAGGTATGAGATTACCTAAGATGAGAAAATAGTCTTATGCCTCCACCTAAAATGGAGTCACATCATCTACAGCCCCTAACATCATCAAAGGAGTCGAATAACATAAAAAATCTCAGGGGGACAAGAGACAAGGTGGTGAGTGGAAAATTTATCCTGAGTGCCTGTTACCTTTAGGGCCTCAGGCAGCACTGCAGCACAAACAAAAACATTTCTGCCCATGGAGAGCAGAGTTCAGGAACACTTCTGAAAACAACCATCTTAGGACAGTTACTCAGTGCATGAACAAAACTCTGCCACATAAAATAAAGCACATAAAAAACACAAGATACCAAGGTGAAGATGCTCAGCTGTGAAGAGTAAATGAAGCTGAAATATGTCAGCTGTTTTCACAAAATGAAATATATATTTTTGCTTTTAAAAATGATGGATTCCATGTCCGGACTATTTGAAGACGTGTCTCTTTTCAGTCAGATAATTCTGCACATAAAAGAACAACAAAACAATAGTAGAAACATATGAGCGTCTACACTGACCTGCCGTCTCTTATTTCAAAGTGAAAGAGTGATGTACCACAGTTCAACTGATCTTTTTCATCTTTCTCACTTTCAAATATTAGATTTTTGCATCATTATCATAAATAAAATAATAGTTGTACACTTGCTTAGATCTGAGTAATTATTGATATTTATGACTGGATAGAAATTTTTAATAATTTATTTTTTTCTATTTTAGTTTTTTGGTTCTGAAGTCATATTCCCCAGCAAAAGTCAATAATAAGATGGTCATGTTCTTGATTTTCATCAAACTTACAGGAGGTCCAGCAAACCCAGCAGGTCCAGGAGGTCCAGTCTCTCCTCTGTCACCCTGAAAGATTAAGACCATGATGAAGCAAATAATAACAAAATTTACAGAAGTCTGAAACACTGAAACTTGAAAATTGTTAAAAAGTAATATGATTAAAAAAAACATTAAACAGGTGATTTACTAATCTGTCTGGGCCTCTTTATATGCTCCAGTAGTGCAAGGTACAAAAATGGTTCTAATAGGCTATACATTTTGTTATCTGTAACAGTTGTGATCAATTGCTACAAAATTATTAAAATAAACCTTATAGTTCCCTATGCCTTCAGTTTATTGAAAGACCATTTATATTTTCCCAGTTATCAGAGAAGATTGCGAATCTTACAACTTATGAAAGATCCAAAATAATTACCTCAAATACAGTTACTGTGCCTTACTGTATACCTGAACTTGTTTATTCTTTTAAATGAACTTTACCCATCTGAAACTGCAACACTTACAGGTGCACCACGAACACCAGCAGGTCCAGAAGGTCCAGCAGGTCCAGATTCACCCTACAAGAATCACATATCCATCACCAACACATTAAACAACTAGTTACCATGCAGTCACTGGCTGCGTCATAACTTTAACTATTGATTTCAGCAAAAAAAAGTATATACCACTCACCTTCTCGCCGTTTGGACCACCAGGACCAGGAGGACCAATTGGACCAGTAAGACCCTGCAAAGCAGAGAGAAAAACAATTAGAACCAACATGATATTTGACTTTGTTGTGATCCCTGAAAAATTAAGATTCCTTCTTAGAAGAACATTTAAACATTTTGTTAAGAGAAATTGAAAGTGTTTTGTCTTATTATTTATTTTTTAGGAAGTCTTATTCTTAATAAAAACAGAAATAAGTGAGTATCTCATACTCTGGCACCATCTTTGCCGGGAGCACCTTCAGGCCCTTTCTCTCCAACATCACCCTGCAGGGAGTAGAGGTTAATAAGGAAACCGTCAACCATATATTATGTCTAAATATCCTTTATTTTTAAGACATGGTCCTATCACAGCTTACTCTGTCTCCTTTGGGTCCAGGAATGCCAGCAGCTCCTCTCTCTCCTGGCATACCCTGCAGGCCTGGTGGTCCCTGAGCTCCTGGGCCACCAGCAGGTCCAATGGCTCCCTGTTACAGATCATTGATTAAAGTAGACATTTCAATCTAAATGCAACAGTTAGATGAGACAGTCACTAAAAACTTACTTTAGACTTTCATTTCACAAAAAACTCTGAAGGCTTCTGCAGCAGGTGTTTACATCTAATTCAAAATAAGACTTTTGTGTTTTCTGACACATTTTCAATGTCATTTTTCAAACCCATCTCTGATGTGGTGCTTTGTTTTTAAGGCTATCAAAGGTCTGACAAAATAAAGAATTTAAAAATGAAGTTATATTTATATAGGGAGCCCTTTATTTCTGTTTTAGTAAACGAAAGGTGGCTTTTGTCAGGACAAACTCTATTCTGCAGATCAAAAGCAAAAAACAAAATGACAGAAAATGAAGCCTTTGATTTTTTGAAGTGGCTGCATCATGCCCACTTTTGGTCAGAACTTGCCAGATTTATACAGAGCCTTTTCCGCTGCAGCGTCAGATGTGCGCGGTATCTCCATCCTATCTCGTGTTAGTACGGGTAACAGCAGGGCTCACGCTACAGCAATTTTTCCTGTGGGTACTTTCAAGCTACTGTTTACTCAAGGCCAAGCAAGTGACGTACAGAGCAGCGTGGCTTGTGCAATAAATCTGCTGCTTTCTTTTTTTTAATACCACCTACAGAATGTCTGTTCACCCCACCCCCTCACCCCCATCACCATCATCACACTCATGCTGGCTCTAATCCTCATCCTCTCTATCCGCTCCTGTCTGACCTCACAGGAAAAAAAAATCTATAAACTGGGATTAAAATCTGAGCTGATAATAAACCAAACGATAGAGAACCGCTACTGCTGTGAGCTCTTTCTACCCTCAGTGCACTAGTGACAAATTACTGCTACGGAAGGACTTGACAGAGATGCAAAAACGTATGATTTGATTCAAAAACTGACATTTCCTGTATTTATTGCAGGAACAGAAAGAAAGCTGATGGTATTGGATAGTACATAAACTGGGAAAAGAAATATGAGCAAAAGGGAGTAATAAGGTCTAGAAGTAAATCAATCTCGGTTTGCACATTTGTTGGAACTCTGACCATTTTATGAGTAAGCCAGTTTTAGCTGGTGTTAAAAACTCTGCAGCTATGACGCTTTGTCACGCTCAATTTGGATTATTTTCTAAATCTTAACGCACAAATTAGGGTGAAGTTAGAAATACAAGCAGAGATTTTCCCTGTTAATAACGTAAAACCCATGAGCTATAATTTGGAAAGAGCTGCCTTGGAGTCACTAAGGCACCACAAAGTTAATTCACTTTTATGAAATGAAATGTTTGTTACCAGGAAGACTGAATGGGGGTGCTGTTTCATGACCCAGAGATAATTTAGACTTCTATTAGATTGTTATCTTCTGACAAATCACCAGACAATTAAGAACCAGAATGGGGTGAGGTAACTGCCCCAATAACTTTTTTAGGAAATCACCTAAAGTAAAATAATACAAAACACAAAAGCAGCAGAGGTAATAAGTCAGTCAATCATCTCCTCTGATTGCTCTGCGTCTGCTGTTACAGGCAATAAAGATACCTAATAACATCTTTGTCAGCTGTGTAGGTGCACCTGATCGAAGCCTATTTACTTGAAAACAATCCTGTGCTGAACTCACCTTGGGTCCGTCAGTTCCAGGAGTTCCAGGCAGGCCTCTGGGTCCCTGCAAACCTTGGGGACCAGCAGCTCCTCTCTCTCCAGGAAAACCACGCTCTCCCTGAAAAGGGGGACAGAAACAATTAAAAACCATCAGTGATAAAAAAGAAATCAACTGTTGGCCAGAACTGGACAATATTCAGCGTAATCAACCCTGACCCATGGCTGGTTGGTAGAAACTAAAAAATAAAATCCTTTCCTGATCAAAACACATCATATGTATGCACTAACATATCCCACTGGCAAAGCTCTTCAGTTTGGATACATTTACTGAGTGAAAAACACTCAAATCTATTTTCAGGGTCATTGTGTTGTTTACCAATAAACTCAAGAGGAGACATGGAAGAAGCAGTTTAAAAGGAAATAATTCCCTGCAACATGTTCATTCAAGCTGCGAGAATGTGCGAGAGAGCAAGACTTTTAGCCCATATCTGGAAGAAACAAACAAAACACAGCAAACTTGCTCTGTTTTACATGTCAAGTTTTTAACCTCGGTCATGAAATGTTTACAGCCTTTTGGAAATCTCAGAGCTAAAGTAAAGATCTACTTTCACTGGAAAATGCACCAAGGAACTGGAGTTTTATCAATGTGAGCCACACTAACCAGGCTAATCGTGCTACTACTAGTAGTACTAAAGATGCTAAAGACAGCTTAAAATCATGAAATCTCTTCTCTTTGCTTTAAATATCAATAAAATCATGTTTTACAGTGATTGTTCTCTTACACACACAAGATGTGACATTGCCTTTGTTCATAATATAAATAACTAATGACCACCAACAGCGGGAAGGCTAAAAAAATACATTTACAGTGCTTTTCTTGCATCTTCTTGCATTGAAATTGGCCAAACTCTGAATCAGCAGGTAATAATTTGACAACAATTAGTTTAGATGAAATCAAAGGGACTTACTCTGGGTCCAGTGGCACCAGCAGCTCCAGCCTCTCCTGGAACACCCTTAAAAGACAAGCAAACAGTAAATTAGGAGAAAATCAGGATGTGTGTTTGCCAAAGGTAGTAGAACAGTAGAAGTATTGAGAAAATTAACTTTTTTGGGGAAAATCTAATTTAGTAGACAGAGACAGATTCTAGTTCTATAAAAATCCCTGCTTAAGATTG
This sequence comes from Anableps anableps, assembly GCA_014839685.1. Lineage (NCBI taxonomy): Eukaryota > Metazoa > Chordata > Actinopteri > Cyprinodontiformes > Anablepidae > Anableps > Anableps anableps. Next base: position 13,669,108 of record CM026069.1, read on the forward strand.
CCTCGCTATTATGTAAATGTTTTCTGACAAATGTTGACAGAAAGTACTTGACACCTTTTAAACACTCAACACTGAAATTGTGAAAACTTTTTTTGCTCAAACACTTTAAACAGAACTTGGTTAAAGTTAGTGCACCTGCAGTATCTGATACAACTGAACAGTGTTCAAGCTTATGACAGAAAACTGCTGCTGTTTCTCCTGGCAGTTTCTTTATGCGTTTGTGACAAAAGCATAAAGAAACTTAACAGAGCAAAAACTCTCCTGTTGAAATATTAAGCTGCAGCAAATAATACATGTTTTTCTTGGGTGGAAATTCAAATAGATTTTTTTTATTTAAAGAATGAAGACTAAAACGAAATCTCCACTTTTTGTTTGTATACAAGCTAGTGTTAGCAGTGTGACACAGCTGGCTGCAGCAGGTGCTTAGAAAATGAGCAGTTTAGAACGTTTTCAACACATTGCTTTAGGAAAAAAGACAAAGATGTTCACAGATTTATTTCTCTCTGTCAACCATTACACAAGGTATTACTGAGAATATATTCTGTGATGTTGCTACAATGTTATGTGATTATTCACTGCTAAAAGTTTTTGTTTCTTGAGCAATGAGTTATATGCAGTCCATATAGCTCTTAAAACATAAGAGCAACACTCTATAGAATCTATCCACTTTGATTCATTTGGGACATTTTAAATTTCTTTAAAGAAAAAAAAAAGAGAAATCTTATAATGACACTTGCTCTTGTTTTTAGGCAATTTTTATTAGCCTATTTAATTGAGTCAAATGTTTTAATTACTTGTATTGTTACTGTGCTTGTAATTTTATTTTATTTCAAAACATGTTTCTCTTGTAAATGAGATCTTAGATCTCAGTGGGACAGCCTGTATAAACAAAAGTAAAAATAAATAAATAAATAAATAAATAAAAGCTTGTACAAATGTCACTAAAGATATGCAGGAACTTCTATGCCGCTTCCCTACAAAGCTTGTTTTCCTGTGACTGAGTAAGTTGCAACGTTTTACTGCACATTTTAGACATCAAAAATTTGTACCAACCTGGTCTCCTGGTTTGCCTCCCTCACCGGGAGGGCCAGGAGGTCCGGGAAGACCCTATACACAGAATAGAAGAAGAAATAGTTATCAAATTAACTCCTGAATCTGGTAAATTAACTATGATTCTGTATTATTCCAGCTGCTAAGTAAGTGTACTTTTTAAATGTATATTAAACTATGTCATGTGTCTGTTTAGTTTTAGACTGACCTGGAAACCGGAGGGACCAGGCTGTCCTTGCTCTCCTCTCTCCCCAGCAGGGCCCTAAACACATAATCCAGATCCATTATCAAGATCATTCAGTGCAATTCATGTGGACATCTGATGATGAAAAAATATCAAAACATGTTTCAATAATGCGGCTAAAATGCCACTAATGATGGATGTTCTAAGAAATCTAAAATGCACTGTTTTTATTGCCTTGAAAAAAAACCCTTCCAGACTGGCTGATGGTCTGTGAGTCACTTTTGTCATCCTATAATGGTCAGACATAAGTGTCAAGGACTTTTTTTGTTCCAGACAGAGCTAATGTAGAGCCAGTCTGGGGAAATTAAGATACTGAATGGTGCTTCCATGAGTAGACTTAGACAAGAAAGAGATAGCAGCAGTGCTGAAGCTGTACAGAGTCAGATGGGGGAGATGAAGATACATACAGCAGGGCCAGGGGGTCCAGCTGCCCCCGTTTCTCCATCTTTTCCAGGAAGACCCTGAAGAGAGGGAACAGATAGATATCATGTGTTTTGCCAAAGCCTAAGGTGATGTTATTAGCCAACAGAGGTATCAGAGGTATAACTGAACTTTTTTAACACAATTCTCTAGTGGAGTCTGAAAATGCTACAAAATAACAGATAAATGCAATTCCCTCCTGTAACAGAAGGCGTTTGTTTTTTCGAGTAATTTAAAGCAAAGGATATGATTTGCTGAGCTTTGAACTAAAAATAATGCAAACAATGCTTGTTTAGAATATTGTTTTCAATAATTAATCAACACTTCATACTGATTTTATGTGATAGAAATTCTGGCATGTACTTTAAAGTTGAAACTACATTGACACTGGCAGCATGATTTCTTTCAAAAAACCCTCAGAAATACATTTTTACATATTAATTAAAGCATAAAACTTCAACTTACTCTCAAACCAGGAGCTCCGGCTAGTCCTTTCTCACCAGATTTGCCAGGTTCACCCTGTTAACAAGAAAAATAAGAAGTACCTGTCGGTCAAAACGCCACTGTGGCCATGCTGCAACTATTTTTAGAGAGGAAGGTGCATAAGATGGTGCTAATCCAGTGTACTGTATGGTTTTGTTTCATGAACATATTTTCAACCAGGGCAAAAAGGAAATAATCTATTTTATGGACTATGTCTAACATGATATAATGATCAGATAAATTGTCTTGTCACATAGAGGACACAATTAGCTTTGCATACTTACAGTTGCTCCCTTTGGTCCTGGGAACCCCATAACACCAGGCTGTCCTCTGGCTCCCTGAGGGCCAGGGGGTCCTGGACGTCCATCCTCACCAGGAGCTCCCTGGCAAATTCAAATCAGATCAAATCAAATCAAATCAAATCAAGTCAAGTCAAACCAATCACAAACATCAGATGAAGACTGAAATGTTTTGGATGTGACAGAAAGTCTAAGGTTGCTGTGACATGAGGTCAATGTTAAGAAAAATATAAAAAAGAAGTTAGAAAATGTCTGAGCTGAGTCAGAAGTATTTGTTTGTGAATTTTCATGTAAATGCTGTAGCAATAATCACTTTAAGCAGGTGAAAAATGGCTGTATACATTTCCTACAGTTATTACTAAATTACGAATCCCTTCCTGGCTCTTTTGTATGAGATGTTAAACACACATACATACATTTACTGTAAGTTTTTTTTTTTTTTTTTTTTTTTTTTTTTTTTTTTTTTTTGCTTATGAAAAAATATAAACATATTACATTTTTTTGTCATTGGCATTGACCTGGCAGGTGATATTTTCCTTCTATTACAGACACAACCATACAACTCCTTGCAGCTTCTATGGGGCTAAATGACATTAAAGCATGTAGGTTGAAACATCATCATTCACCATCTCTCATTTCATTTGGACAATCCGACTTCACAGAAGACTACTACGGCTTCAAATAACCAGATCTTTGGGAGGAAACTTAAAAGCTTGTTTTGTTTTTTTTTTTTTTTTTGGCTGATGTTCTAAATTTGATTTTTTTTTTAAAAAAGAGAAAGAAATCACATGATTTGTGAAAATCTGCTTTTAAATAGCAGCTTTTAATAAAGATAATGTCATCCTTCTGAGAATATAAAAGTGCATTTATTTAAACGGAGAAAGATCGTTTCAGTCCCTACACTCAACTAGAACAATATCAGAAATAAAGAAATAAAACCAATTTTGGTCTCGCTCCAGTGGCCTTTTGTCCGTTATGGAACAATTTTAACATTAAACGACTGCTCTTAATGCTTTCACTCCAACCTACCTTGATGAATCTTTACAGTATCATACTTAATACTAAAGGTAGTTTTAGATGGCAAATCTTAACATTAAAGCAGAGGTGATCTTTGAAATATTGGACCAACCTTTATCGAAACACCTCAGATGTTAAAAAATGTTCAAGATGCTACTTTTTTTTAAATTGCAAGATGCTGTTAAAGGCATATGTCTTCTCGATGGTGTCCTTTGACACGTTGATTTTATCAGTTGTGTATTTTCAGGGTTTAGTTGTGGCGTGACTTTAAGTTGTTTTTATTTGAAGTGATTTCTTCCTGGTGCTGGTCATTTCAGCCTTTTGTCATTTCATACTCTTGTAGTTTGCATTGTTTCATACCTTACTGTATTTGGTTGCAACATTTTGTAAGTAAATGTGGTCTTATGTGTCAAAATAAAAATATCTACCAACAATTTGTTCTGAGCTATTTTGGTTTAAGTGAGAGAGTCTAATCCCAGTTGGTCCAAACAGGGATTAGAATCAAAATAACTCAAAATATGTCATAAAACCTCTTTGGTAAGTGATGTAAAGGTAAATTTAATTGTATTTCAAGATTTGATGATTTCTGTGACTATTTACCTCATTAATATTCTTAACTAAAAAGAAATATAAAGTAGGAAATAATGAAAACAGTGTAATAAATAGAAGTACAAAGAGTTCACCCACCTTTCATAATAACTTTATTGTCCTTTTTGTTAAATCTTTGTTTTAGACCACTTCAATGTCTTGTTTGACTCATCAGTACAACCAATAAGTCCAACAAGCTAACAATAAAAAATAAAATACTTGAAATGCATCCATATAGCTGTGACACTTACAGAAGGTCCAACTTTGCCCTGAGGTCCAGCATCACCAGGACGACCAGTCAGACCCTGTCAGAGACAGAAAACAAAAGAACACATGAAACCGAGAGATGACTCTATTAAAACATACACAAAACAGGTCTGTGAAGGAAAAACATATAGCACCATGGAGAACAGCATTTACAAATCAGATTGACAAATTGTGCAGGAAGCAGCAGTTCAACGCCTAAAGAAAACGACAGGAATGAGAGCACAGGAAGGTAACTACAACAATGTGTGCTTTTGCAAGTGTGAAGAGATTTAATCACTTCAGGAGCTAGTAAAAGTGCTGTATAGGGAGTATTAAAATTGCTCATATTGATCAAGTTTCAAGGAACAAGCTTTATTTACATATCCTGTCTACCTGTGGTAAAAGCACCACCTGGTTTACACTGATTGAGAATTTGCTCAATCTGAAAGCTACAATCCAAAAATGTAAAAAAAAAAAAAAAAAAAAAAGCTGAGAGATTTCAGAAAAGTCAATACAAAACAAATGAAATCCCTACCAAAATTTTGCATTAAGTCATATTTAAATAGTAGCTCCTGAATGTCCTGAGGCTCATTTTATACTTTAATTGTATGTGCTTTGCTTGATGGATTGTATTTTGTAACATGGTGCCTTCTTGTTTATTTATCTTCTAAATGCAATTTGAAAAGTATTTGCTATCATCATATATATTTTATATAACCTACTCTTAAATGCTCAAATAATGAAGCTAAGTCTCAAGTTTGTACATATGGCTGCTTCTTCTGCTGCACAGACTTCCTGCTGCAGCAGTGAGAGTGAGGAACATGTTGGCTCGCATTCTGCTAAATCTCACTTGATGCAGGTGGATTTCATAAATCTAAAATGTTCTTCATACAATGATAAACAAACAAAAACGCATTTAGCTGCACATTCAGTTGACAGCTTTGATTGATGCATAAGTGTGAGAGCTCTTTAAAAGATATTGCACTTTATTGTTAATGTGAATATGTATCTTTATAGGACATATTTCACTTGTATAAATAAGACATTAAATAAAATTAAATTTTCAACAATATTGTTGCGCAATATGCAGTATTTCCAAAAGTGAACGTACTTGAAGGTGGCATGTGCGGTATTATATCAGATTGTGTATGCTGTACATCATCTCTGCAGATTACCAACATTCACATGCAGTGGCGTCTATCAGGTGAACCACTCCTTCTGATGCCACCTTGCCCACCCCCAACAGAGCTCAAACAGAGCTAAATGGGGCAGAGCACAAATGTCCCATCTGATGCACAAATAATCATGTTTATTAGCGCCATTATGCTTTTGAAGAATTTTGGACTTATATTATAAACATGAATTGAGTACATGTATCAATGGCATCATTAAATGGAACAACATTTTGTGGATTAGGCTCTGTGAATAGAGAGGCTTTTAGAGCCAACTTTAATGCAGCTTCTGTTTTGTGCCAAGGTGGAGCCTGCTGTCGGCAGGGAGTGAGACCAGCAGTAGGTTTGCACGTACAGCAGAGACGAGCAGAGGAATGAAGCTGCGCTTTGATGCATTCTGTCTGTTCTAACTACCCTCTTTAACCATTGCAGAAGTAAGCACAGCCAGAACAACAACACAGATGCATTTAAATTAAGTGAAATTATTTTTTTCTGCTGAAGCAGAGTTAGGATTTAAAAAAAAAGTAGTGTGCAAATATAGATGAGAGGAGATTTACTGACTTTTTTTCAGTTTAAATTAAAATCAGTATGTCAGGCAAGAGAGAAGAAAATAATTAAACAGATGTAAATACGCTGGTAGAAGCATAGTTGCCAATACCACGTGATGAAATAATTCATTGACCAAGTAGTGAATGATGTCACACTCTACATATTTTTAAAGACTTTATTTCATTAAAAATGATTAATGAATAAAAACTAGCTCATGTTGTAAAACCAGATTCTTAGGTGATGAACCATAAATAAGAATTAAATAGGATTAAATCTGAGGGACTTGTGAAGTGCAAACTGACACTGTAAGCGTAACTTACCCTTGCACCAGGAAGACCAGGCTCTCCAGGACGGCCAGGGTCACCAGTGGCTCCCTTGGCACCGCTGGCCCCAGGGGGTCCACGCTCACCGGGGGCTCCCTGTAAAAAAAATAAAGAAAATAAAATCATTGAGTTAAGGACAGCTTGGGTGGAACAATTGACTACCTCTAGGGAAATATGTTTTCCTGTTAAGACTGAGCTGCAGGTCTTTACTGACCTGCTGGAGATGAGAAGATTAAATTGTGATATATTCATTTTGTTTTAAATGAAACTGTCCATGAGAAGATAATGTTAAATGAGATATCGGCCTAAGTGATATGACATATGTAGGTCACTCGTGTATGATGGGGCTGTGAACTATGCTGCCATCTAGTGACCACTAAGCAGAACTATATTAAACAGTGGTGAAAAACTGAGATTTGAGTGAAATCCCAAGGACACTGGAGAGGGCTTTTATGATTAATCTATATTAACTCAGGAGTGAAAAACTATTCTGAGCTCATTGAACTCTGAAGTGTTGAGAGACTCATTATACACGCCGTCAACCTTGTTATTTAATTAGTTATAAGCTGCTTTATGCATTTTAACTTGATCGAAGAATTATGAAGAGTTGAAAAATTATATTTTAGAAATGTCATCAGGGACTGAAAATACAACAACAACAACAACTACTACTACTACTACTACTACTACTAATACTACTACTACTAATACTACTACTAATAATAATATTAATGATAATATATTTATTTGCTAATAAAGCTTTTTCAATTGAAGCTCTGTATGGAACAATAAAGAAAAACAATGACAAAGCTGAACATTTAACTGAAAAAAACCCCCACTCAAATCCTGAAATTAGGTTAACATCAAAATAGCATTCATATCACAATATATGATTTTTAAGATGAACAAATTGTGTGTACAGCAATGATATATTCACATTGGAGCTCTAAGACATGCTATCAAATTACAGGAATACATTAATATTACAGTGGCACAATGTTTTGCTACATTTTCTACTTTCATGTTTACACAAGTATTAAGGGGTTAATCTCTGAGTTTAAAAAAGTGTCACAGATTTCAGTTACTTTTAGATATTAAACTGTCAATGATTCTTGGTGTTTGATATACCTTAATTAAAAAAAGTATTTCCCAGTTGTTAACTTTGCAGGCTGGGACCAAATGAGAACAGTTAGCAAAATGATCAGAGTAAAGATTAAAGATTGTTTGAGGTGAAGTGACAGGTGTCAGATATAAACAATTATTTTCAGTCTATGTGATTTATATCTTTTCATTGTCAGTTTTGAGGCTGAGCATCATGTTTATGACATATTCCTTACATAATCTAACTGTAATAATAATTCACCTTGTGACCAGCAAGTCCATCTTGACCAGGGAAACCACGGTTACCAGGAGCTCCCTAAAAAGAAAACACAAAAAAAAAAAAAAAAAAAAAAAAAAAAAAAAAAAAAAACCACACAAAATCTGAGTTCTGGTTTTATCACAAATAAAATCTCTTCAGTAGATTCCTATGTGGACCCAGTTTAAGCAAGAAACAGCTAACTCATAAAATATAGTTTAAAAAAATGATCAATTAAAAAATATTGAAGCTATGTCAAGCTCATGATCTAACCAAATCAAAATGCATGATGTACACCAGGTTATATATTCATTTAACAGAAACTTTGGGAAATTAAACCTGTTGTGTTTTCTTGAAAGCAACCAGTTTCCCCTGATTTTTGATACTTACTCTTTCTCCTGGAGGTCCAAGAGGTCCAGCAGCACCAGGCTCACCTCTAGGTCCTCTCTTGCCTTCTTCTCCTTGTGGGCCAGGGGCTCCCTGAGGTCCAGCTGGTCCCTGTCAACAGATTCAATTTGTACAGAAAAACCACCATCAAGTTTGAGTGAGAAAAATGACACTAAAAGCCTTGTCTGAAGGAACATTTCTTATTTGCCTCAAAACTCTGCTTAGGAAATTGGACATTCAATATAAAGCATTGAGGATGCATCATGACACAATAATGAATGGAAATAAATAAAATAAAAACAAAACTTACAATTTCTCCTTTCGGTCCAGCCTCTCCCTTGAATCCTGGAATACCTGGATCTCCCTAAACAAGAAGGGACAACATTTTCCAGATTTATCGTTTTGAAAGATAAATTAGCAGAAAATGTCATTTCTGTACTGTAAATGAAATTAGGAGCCAGCTAATTTCTAAATAACAGAGCTCCAACAAATCTTTAAGTATATTGAGTCATAAAATATGTACAGATGTTCCTTTTGGCCCAAGAGGTCCAGTTGCTCCCTGAGGTCCAGGGGGTCCGCGAGGTCCAGGGAAACCAGGAGCACCTGCGATACCAGGAGCACCCTGCAGAGAGAAAGAGAAAAGGATGTAAAGCTGACTAGCTGACTGTATTTATGTAATTATCACTTAATTGTAGGTTAAGGCTGATTAAGTGACTGAAGGCAGTTGTCTTTAGAAATTATGAACTTTATTATTAATCTGCATTGCTGCGGCCACAGAAATGATGAAAACTAAGTATTTTACACAAAGGATTGTGTAAAAAGATTTTGATTCAACTATAATGCACATTTCTATATTATAGATGCAAATGTATCAGAAATGTGTACTGCATACTCTATTGTAACTCCAGAATAGGTTTTAGTAATACATAATTTGCACCTCTGAAACATAGTGGCTAAATGAGGAAGCAGACAGTTTGAAATGGACACAAACAACAGAAAAAAGCTTACTGCTGAGCCTTTAGCTCCAGGAATACCATCAGTACCAGGGTTACCCTGCAAAAAAAAAAAAAAGAAACAACACAACACAATCTTCATAATTAGATGTGTTTGGAACTGACTGTAGACAGTTTATTGAATTACTTATTTGCTTGATCACATATTTTTCTTTTCTAATTTTCATTTATGGCATCACTTACAGAAGCACCAGATGGTCCAGATGATCCAGGAGTGCCTGACTCTCCACGGGGTCCCTGAGCTCCTTCAGGACCACGGGCGCCAGTAGGACCAGCTTCACCCTAAGTACAACGCAGACAAAAGGACAATCATTTAATAATTTGTGTAAAGCACATGTAATTGATTATCCTAAACCTACAATACCTTGATAACCTTTCAAAAACACAAGCAAAATATTTATGATGCTCTATAGAGTACCAGAAAGCCAGGGCATTCATTGTTCATTCAGTTAAAAATGAATGATGAACTATTTGGAGAAGGAACAGAAGTTTCACCTATATAGTAACAAATTATACCACCCCTCTAAGAATACTATTTAGAAAAAAACTGATTTAATTCAAAACCAGTTACATACAGACCAACTGAACCCAATTATAATCATTTAAGAAGTCATTCAGTTATTTACTGATTTAAAAAAAAAACAGACAGGTCTCTCTGTTGAGTCATCTATTTACCACTACTACAAAGAAAAACATCAAGCTACTCTATAAGTTTACTTGATGAGAAGAAGAAAAGTACAATAAATTATTGGACCTCAAGTATCAAGCATGCATTTGGTGAAAAAACAACAACAAAAAAAAAAAACGGTTTATGATCATTTTTAAGCTCATTTCAGGATCTATCAATTTGGACATGACCTCTGGATAAATCCCTCAGCAGGTCTCAGATCATGCGTTAAGATTTATGTTTTTTAGAGTGATTTGTGTCAATTTTGTCTTCCAAAGCACTGCATAATAGCATTCCACTGAAGAGCAAATTTGAAGGTGGGGAACCTTGAACTTCAAAGCAAAGCACATTCAAAGTCAGGCTACTATGAAGAGTTGTACTGGGTTACTACATAAGAGATAGATTTGCCTTGGATCAGCCTGAGGAATATCTGAGAAAGTATGTGATATAATTTTGATAGGTGCAGTTCTGCATGAAAAATGTCCCATTTAATTTGGTGCTCTGGAAAGTGATTAAATGATTTGGTTCTGAAGGCTCTCAGAAAATGAGAACTGTATCCAGCATGTCTAAAATGTGACTGTCAGAGATTGTTGATGGCTTTTAGCATGTCAATAATCTTATGTTGTAGTCCTGTCAATTTCAAATCTGAAAGAAGTCTCCTTTTTACCCTCTTCAGTTTATTCTTGACACAAATTCTACAGCTGGAGCCAATCACACTATCAATACTAAGGTATAAATCAGATGTGTAACTTGTCCTATGATCATTTTTGTTCCCAATTACACCCGTTTTCTACAAGTGATGGCCAATAATAATGATAAAACAAAATTGTTCATTCAATTTTTTACAACCTGTAAAACAAAGATGAATGAGGTACTTAATTCTGCACATGTAGAAAAGACTTGTTTCCTTGGAATAAAAAAATCACTAGACAAGCACAATAAATAAAGGCCTAGGATTTCCCTCTATTTGTCAATAAGATTAAATCATACAGTCCTAAAAAATAAATCACAAAAGAAACTCTCCACTTAAAAGGAGAAATCTTTTAGCTTTTTCGAGAAGTGTGGAATTTTTTTTGTAATTAATGAAGTAATACCAAAAAAAAATACTTCTACATCTGCATGACTGTATTTGCTTGAAGTGGTACTAACAGCATTCACACAACTTCAGGTTGTGTGACTGTCTTTCAAAGAAGAGTAGCAATCTGGTGTCAGTCTTATCTTTTTCAACTGGCACCAGCAACAAAAACATTGTTATGTTCAGGAGAGTAATTCTGATTTTGGAGAGATTATAGTCACAGCAATCTGTGGCCACCAGAAACTACAGGTTCTTGCAAACCAAGAAGTGAAACTCAGTCCATGTATCTGTCTATTAGATGATCCCAGTATATATCAGTGAGTCAATCAGCTATTATCCTTCAGTACATCTAATTGGAAAGTCTCACACCAATCCTTTAATTAAATTCATCCTACATGAACATCCTAATCATAATCTTCTTCCTCTTCTCTTAGTTTCAAATAACATCTGACAAAGCCAATTTGTTATTAAAGCCTCTGTTCTGTCCTCTGGTCCCAGAATAGAGCTAAAGCACTAAGCACAGAACAGTGGATAATGCTACTGGTTCTAATGACTTACATTCTTATTCTCTCCAGAGCATGTTTTCACCTCTGCATGCTCTCTTCAGTTTGAGCCCGACTCTCATCACAGATCACAGTCATCTCCAAACATTATAGCCAATGAATGGGCAGACCTGTGCGACCTCATCAGTCTACCTTCCCACCACCAATGCAAGCAAAAAGGGTCTCACTGCTGATCCCTTTTAAATTTCCATTCAAAACTTAATGTATCACTCCTAACACACCTAACCACCTTCTTACTGTCCTTGTGTATGTCTTGCATCTTCATCATATACTTCACTGCTTCACCTGACTCCAAATGCAGTGCCAGTTTCTCTCTTGGTAACCATTTATAGTGCCATGACAAAGTATTTGCCCATCTAAGATTTCATCAATTTTTTGCTTTTCTATCAGACTTAAATGTTTCAGTTCAAAATGTAATATTAGACAAAAATAAACAGCAATATAATAAATTATTCAAGTTATATCTTCAAGTTATTACCTCTTCATGAGACTGTCACTGGAAAACAGAGTCACTGGAAAACAGTCTCTTCAGTTCTTCAGATTAGTTGTAAAATGAACTGCTACAGGAGATCTTTCCTGTCCACAGCCATCACCATCTATAATAACTCCTTGACTAAATGAGTTACATCAACATTTAATTTCCCTTTGGGATAAATAAAGTATTTTTGAATTTGAATTTAATTGAATTATGATATAATTCATCAGGAAAGAAGCCAACCAAACTGCAGTTTGGCCAAAATGCCTGGCCAAAACAAGCAGAGTATTATCTGAAAGGGGCTTTTATTTCTCATCTGTTCTTGAAGTTCTTTAATGAATGGTGTGTTGCTTTTTCAACAGCCTTCTTCACATTGTCAGACAGGTCCTCTGAGTCATTTCTTGATTCTACAGTTGCTTCGGATTACTTTTTTTCCCTCAATCAAATCATCATTTGAGTTTCAGAAAACTGCTGTTTCAAAAACAGACCAAATCTATAACAGGGAAAATCCTTTTTCATAGTGCAGTTTCTACTTTCTCTAGATCCACAAAAACACAAAGGAACATCTTCTCTTCTCTGAACCTAGCTTCAGTAACACTTTCTAATATCTTCATGGTAAAACTAATCAATCTCAGCCCTCTACAGTTCTTATTCTTCTAAAACTGGATACTGGTACACTTGTTCTCTGTTTATTTAGCATCCTCTCACTATCTAGGATTGTGTTAAACCATCTATTTAAAAAGACCACAGCCCCCTCTGTGAAACATCTCTGTAATCTCTTCATCCTCTTCATGTCTGCCCACACTTCCTCCAGGCCAAGACTCTAAACTTTTTGAATCTCTAGCTTTCCTCCATCTGTCCTCTTTAGTCTAGCTCATCTTTATTATTTAGCTCCTCAGTGTACTCCTCCCATATTCTCAGCTCACTTCTTTTACTTTTTAGCACATTCCCATGTTCATTCTTAATCATTCCAACACGTATATCATTTTGAGCCTAATATCTCTATTTATCCAATTAAAACAAATCCTTTTCTCCTTCCTTTGTGTCCAACCTGTCATACAACACTCTATCAGCCTTTTATTTTGCTGTATTCTCTTCTTTGCCGTAGGCAAAACTTCCAAGCACTCCGGTCTACTTTCTTTATCTCCTGGCTATCCCAGTTTGTCTTAGCTAACTGTAAAGCATCATTGCAGATATCTTTCAATAAAAATTATATAATCAACAGAATGTGATTGCATCATGTTAAAATAATGATAACTGATAATTGAATCTCTATCTTTCTATATGATTGAATTTTATTTGCTCGTTGGTTAATTTGACTATATACAGCATTTCTGTATAACTGCATATAAAAAGTTCCTTAAGGCAATATTTCTTTTGAACTGGTGTTATATAAGGAAACTGAATTGAAAATACTTTCATTTACACTCCACCATCAAATTTTCTCCTCTTCTCTGATCTGTCCAGAGGATGCAACAAACAACTTTGCCTCACAACCTCTGCTGTACTTGTCCAATCATATGGCAACTCTTCCTTACCACGTCAATTGTCTCAACTCCTCGTTGAACACATCAAATTTTTTCTTTTGTAACTTCCCTACTATTCAACCCTTTACTTTGTTGACAGTTCTTGCCCATTAATATGGGAACAAGGGAATGTAATATGGGAAATATAGGAACTGATGGGAATGTGAGGGCATTAAAAAATGAAGTCTTTAATACTACAGAGAGAAAGGTTATTCACACGTGCAAAACATTTAAACAGTTGCAAATCTTCCCAGGAGCAACTTCACCCCAAGGTCAAACCAAATATTGCTCAGAGATTTAGCAAAAAAAAAAAAAAAAAAAGAAAGAAAGAGATCCATCTCAGATTCTAAAGGTCTCACTTAGCATGTTAAATATTAAGCTTTATGAAGGTACAATTACAAAAATGGTGAACATGTATGGTTTGTTTGGAAGGACTGCCAGGAGAAAAACTTTTCTATTTCTCAAAAAATATAACAACATGATTTTAGTTTGAAACTTGAATCTGAATGGGCCACCAAACTTTAGGCTCTTTAGAGAAATAAGACCAAAGTATAGCTGTTTGACCAAAATGCACTGTGCTGTGTATGAAGAAAACCTGCACAATCACCCAATAACTACTGTCAAGTATGGTGGTGGAGCGTTTATGATTTTGGCTCATCTTGCAGCCATAGGAGAAGGGAAGTAGCAGTCATTTATAAACATTCTTAACTTTACTGTATACTAATTCTGGAGTCAAATGTGAGGTGTCTTACAGCTTAAGCTTGGAACTAACTGAGTCCGAAGCAAGACAATAATCCAAAAGACAAGAGGAAATCTATAGCAGAATGGCAGAAAAACATTAAATATTAAGAAATGCAATGGCCTACTCAAAGCCCAGACTTAAACCTGATTGAGATGCTGTAGCAAGACCTTAAGATGGCTGTGCATAAACTAATGGCAGCTAACTTTATAAAAACTGAAGCAATGTGGGGCAAAATGATGACAATAATAATAAATAATAATACTAGAAAATAAAATCTAAAGTGGCTAACTATCAAATCAGGGGTGTCCCTCGTTTTTTGGATGACTGTGAATCACAGCAATAATATCATATACAAACTCTGTATCACAGTAGGTCACATTCCCAATATTGCTTAGTTTAATTCATTGTAGTTTATTGCTAAAAAATATAATTAAAATGGACGAAATACCTACTATTTTGACTTTTCAAGGCCTCCCTGTAGTTTACTTAACCAAGCCAAGTAAATAATATTTTGCAGATGTTTTGATTCAGCACTGAAAAAACTTGGGCCTCTATTCAAAAGAGCTATTCTGAGAACTCTCCATCTGTGGAGACACAGCCAACATTTTACTGCTGGTATGCAGCCTATGCAGCCTTGAGGTGGTGAATGGAATTCCTTTTTGCAGCAAAAGGAAAATAATATCAACACATTTTGCCTACCTAATGTTGTGACATGAACACTTCTGTGGAGGAATACTGATATCGTATTGAGATTTGTTTTCATCTTGGCAAAATTATTTCAAGTGCCTAAACTTTACGAGCACTAAATGTGCTCTAGGAGTTTCAGTGGCAAATAAAGAAAATTTAATAAAACTGTCACTTTTTTTCTTTTCAGTTCAGTTTATTCAGCTGAGGTTCAAATAGCTGTGCTGTAGCCAACTTTTTTTCTGTGTTGGAGTTGGTTAAAAGCTTTTCTCATACGGTTCAAAGTAGCAAAGAAGAAAAAGTAAGATGATATTGTAATAAATAAATGCTAAAGAGGAAAAAAGCAAGTCTGAGAAAATAGACCTCCTGAAGGAATAGCAGAAGCACATAATATGATAGTTTTAATGGTTTCCCATCAGGGGACATTCATATAGTCACAAAAACTCTCACATATAGGTTCTCACACTCTTCTGGAAACAAAATATACTATGTGTTTTAAGAATGTGTCATTAAAATACATAACACATAAAAACACAGAAAAATAACTTTTCTCCAGCCTATGCTGTGACAAATTCAAGTGAATCTCTTAAATTTTGAAAAGAGTTGCTCTAAAAAAAAGAAAAGAGATGCTCTATTTACAATTCCAAAAATATTTTCCAAACAAAAGTCAAGTCTATCTGCCATCATGCAAGAATAAATCATATTTAAAACAGACAGAGAAAAGAAATACAAATACATTAATTGGATGAAAAGATGAGGATGAATATCTAAAAGAAACTCCTTCCTTGTTTTACTACCTAGATGGAGGCAGAGCAGAGTTCTCCTGTTTCAAAGTCTCATTATATTCCCCCCAAATATGTTCCCTAAGTTGATACACAAATCTTCTAGAAAATTTGTTCATGTGGTTAAAAAAAATATTGACTTGTCTTTTTGGAAAAAAAAAAATCACAGCAAGTGATTAAGACAGAAAGAAAAAAAAAAGAAACTGTTACTACATACAACAATTAAGCAAAAGTAAATATAAGGACTGAATTGGAGCTACACTTTGGTAACCTTGTGGCCTACCTTTGCACCAGGAGATCCGGGGAAGCCCGGAGCTCCGGCTGTACCAACAGGGCCCTACAACAAGAGCAAAAACATGTGACACATGCAGCTGTTAAAGTTCAGACTCTGATATCACACCAGCGAAGTGAGAGTAAAAAACACAAATTTCACATGGTAAATTCAACTTATTTCTTATTAAATGCAAATATTTTAAATTGGTTGAACTATATTTAAAATTATACTCACAGGAGGACCAGCAGGACCAGGCAAGCCATCGTTTCCACGTGCACCCTGAGCACAGAACATAATAAATTACAGCAAAGCTACAGTTAATAATAATTTTTACATAGCCAGCCTTAATTCATTGAATAAAATAAAGACCATAAAACAAAGTGTGGCAGCAAAACAATGTGTTAAATCCACATCTAGAGGGGGCTTTTAGCACCTACAGCAGCTCCAGTGGATCCAGGACGTCCTCTCTCCCCAGGCAAACCACGTGGTCCCTTTAAAAAAAGGGGGGAAAAAGGAAAAAGACACTTTCAGTATCAATTTACTGTTCGTATTATCTGTGAATAAGTGCTTTTTTATGTCCTGGTTTTGTGTCGCCACCAAACACACACCATGGGTCCAGGTGCACCGCTCTCTCCAGGAGCACCAGCCTCACCCTAAAAGAGGAAAATTCAATTCTTAGTATGGCAAGACTATTTAACATAACTCACAAAAAAAAAACTATTTTTCAAATTTCTAGTTATCATCTGTTGACTGTCTTATGTTGAAAAAAATAGAAGTTTAATGTCTATGCACTTTATAAAACACATTAGTGTTTATTTATCCAATAGCCATGGTTCTCAAGCTGTGATACAAGTGCCACTTGATTTCAGCTACTTACAAGATTAATAGCTTGTGAATTAGCTATCATGTTAACATTAATCCAAACATCCAAAAGATGAGTTGTTAAAGCCCTTTCATCTTTTTTTTCATCATTTAAATAGATACCACTGAAAAAGAAAGTGCAGCTGAGCGTATTTTGAGAACCTCCACAGTAGAAGCTGGAGCAGAACCGAGACGTACCAGTGGTTGGTTATGTTGCATTTCATTTCACTCAGATATTAAGAAAGTGCATCTGGAAAAACCTTAAGCCCATCTTAACAAGGTTGTGGCTGTAAATCAGAAAACCAGTCGGATTTGTCCATTTTTCTGCTCAGTGACCAGGCTAATTACTACTGGCAGCACAACCTAATAGCCATGTAAATTTATGCCTGAATATTCATAGCCCTGATAGATTTAGATTCTAGATTATTTTAATTCAACCAAGAACTTTTTTTTTAAAAAAGGCAACGAGACAGTGATCTCTCACAAGGTTAAAAAACAATGTAAAATGAGTATAATTTTCAAATTTACAACAATCAAAACAAATCTATCAGATAGAAGTCAAGACTCTGGCTCTGACTTGTATCTGATAGAGAACAGGGTATGAATCATTGTGGGCTTAGCTGAATGTCTTCATTATGCATTCAAACAATATAGGTACATGTTCACAAATACAGGTTGTGCATGTATTTATGAATGGGAAAGATTTACCACAAACTAGACAGACACAACTACAGGAGGGGAAATAAACACTTTCTTGCTGCAGCTTTAGCAGCCATATTGGATTTTGAGTTGAAGTTAGTCAGAAACACCCATTATTCTGAGATCAAAGTCTTGAAATTCTTAGTTTAAACTAGGAACATTAAATTTTTTAAATCAGAAATATTCAGTGGAAAAGAATAAGTATGTTTTTTCTCCTTTCTTTTTTCCATGACAAGTCGCAACATACAGAAAAAGGCTCACATTTACTGTTAAAGTGTCCTAACAGTATGGTGATACCTGGTAAACTTAGTGTTAGAGCAACTGATGTTATAGCAAGTGTGGTTTTCAAATGTCATATAACAAACACGACCTAAGAGGTATACTGATCCAACATGGAAACAAATTCCCACCTTAGCACCAACGGCACCAGTTTCTCCCTTCGCACCATCAAGACCTGGATAACCCTGTGAAGGTGATAATGCAGAGAAGCTACAGTCAGTAATCTGAGAATTTTTAGCTCCATGTTTGGGGAGAAAATCTTTGAAGTGACAAACTCACTCTGTGTCCCTTGATGCCCGGCAGACCAGGAGTTCCTGGGAAACCACGAGCTCCCTGTGCAACAAGAGGAAGAATGTTGGAGGTGCCAGGAAAAGAAGACAAAGCCCATGCCTTGTATTTTAAATGATTTTAATGTTTCTTAACAAAGCAGAAAATAGATCAGTTTTGGAAGAGGAACATTAACTAGTTACATTAGGTTCAGCTTGTGCTTTGAAATAGTCCTAAAAACTGTTCTCAGACTGAAAATATTTCCCCAACTTTTACTTAATCTTATTGAAACACAGTTGGTCTGTCGTGAGCAGCTCAGTTTATAAAGTGCAAAATCTTGTAACCAGTAAATGAGACAGGTGTTTTACAATTTATACCGACAGAAGCCACAATATGTAACTCACTGTTGATATAGATCTGAATCAATAAACCTTTTTATTCTATAAAATTATATACAAGTTGTATGCTGCGCACTTATTTTGATTCACATTTGTTGTGACTCACATGTAACAGTGATAAAATGTCAAAAATTAAAAAGAAATGTATCATTAACACGTTTTGCTTGCAATAATTAATGCACATTGTAACATTTCCCATGTTAAAAATGTCTTATTTGAGGTTCCTGCACAAACATAGATATTTGGAGAAAGTAAACAGACTTAAAGAACTCACCTGAGGTCCAGTGGGTCCACGGTCACCTGGTTTTCCTGGTTTACCTGGTTCACCCTAAAATAGAAACATGTTAAGTCAATCACACAAGAGTCAGTCACATAATGTGTTCTTAGTCTTTCTTTATATTTTTGACACCTGCAATGAGCACTCCAAGTGGATACAATATGAAATGTCATGTCTAGTGCCATCATGTGGACAAAGAGAGGAATTACATTTCAAAAATCAAACGAACAACCATTTGAACAAGCGGTTACCCAGATTAATAACAAGATTGATTATTGATAAAGAGGATTTATTTAGATATGTTTTTCCATTGAATTGGAGACCAGCTTCATAAGCTTTGTAATCAGCCCCAAAAATAAAACAGCCAAGACAAAATAAAGCCCCTTTATAATGATTTCTGTTATTATTCAAGACATTACAAAGTGAAATTTAGAACAATTACAGATTAGAGCTCAGTGAGCATCATAAGGATTTTCCTAAAGGTTTTAAGTTTTGGGAAGACTGGGAGACTTTGCCTCTTAATTCGGATAAAATAGGACTGGTGGGTTGGCAAAATGTCTTGGTGTGACTAAACTGCCCAAAAGAGAATAGAAGTTAAACTGGGAAGAATAATTAAAATCAACTAATTAGAAAGAAATCTAAAAACTGGAAGAACTCAATGTCATAAAGATGATAGTTTTGTTTGTTTAAATAAATGTTTTGTAAAAATTAAACCAACACATTTCACACATTTTCACATTTTTTTCTTGCAAGAAATACAATTTTTAAGATCCCGTTATTCTGAAAATTTGCTCTGATTGACAGGTTCTTACTTCTTTAACCCGTCCAAATAAATATTAAACCATCATTAAGAGATTTAAAAAAAAAAAAAAAAAAAAAAAAAAAAAAAGACTTCTATTCAAATCCAAATTAAAATAATAATGATAATTAATGAATTAATCTCACTTACATCATCTCCGGGTTTTCCGGGAGGTCCAGAGGGGCCACGGGGACCCATGGGACCCTGTTTGTATAGGAGACACCAAAAAACAAAGGTGAGTCACAGTTCCCATTTATAGCCAGCAGGGGGCAAAAGCACACAACTTAAATGTTTAACTGATTCGTGATGGCAACAGCGGCTTTCTCTCTGTGATCAGGCCCGATAAAAACAGACGCACAAAATTTAACTAAGACAACCTTAAAACATTTGACTGTAAGCAAGATCTTACCTGTCAGGGCATTTACTTTATTAAATCAGTATAAATTTAGAAACAGAAAGTATTGCAGTCTCATTAAATTGGAAAATTTGTTTGGTAACAGAAAGGATTAAGGATTTCTTAACAGTGACATTGTTCTAGCTTTTTGTTCCCTTTCACAGTAAGTAAAAATTAAATTCAACAGTTAAATTTAAAGGATTAGCAAAAATAAGAAACAACAGAAAAGATGTGGACAACATAGTTCAACAGTAATATAAAAATGCAAATTTCAGCTTGATTTCTTGCTTTTGTTTTGTACTGTTCCTACTTTATGTGTTAAAACTTACTCATCCTGTAATTGTTTCCCTGCCATGCTACATCTTTGCTGGCATTTTTTACTTGCTAGTTGCTCTCATACCGTGGATCAAACTTTTTGTCAATGGTGCTTTACATGTAGGGAATCTTATGTTAGTATTCCAGATATGTTTTCATTTTTTTGGTCCATGACTTCTTCAAGCAAATCAAGCACAATGCTTTATAATTTCAGATTCTCACAGGAAACACCAGGACAAACACCTTTGATCCACTGGACTGCACACTGCCAACACTGTGACTCCTCAAATTATTTTCTGGAGCTGATTTGTGATTCTAATCACACTTAATGACGAGCTGGCACATTTTAAAAAGAGAAGGCATGTCTGTGTGATCTCCACATGAGCAGATTATCACAGCAGTGGGGAGACCTCATCCTGTTGCCCTGCTGAGTGGAACAGGGATGATGGGAAAGGATGGATAACATGACCTTAGGAAGTTTTGTGGTAATGATTGACTTTAGCAGAAAAGAATTGAAAACTGAGATAGTAAAATTTAAAAATTATCTTCTTACTGGAGAAAAACAAACTGGTCCACCACAGAAAGAAACCAAGACAGAAAGCAGTACAAAGACTGCTTTGAGCCAAACATTCCCCAGTTAGATGACAGGTTTGGTTCACAGAACATGAAACCTAATGGAACAGTAAAGATAATCTGAGGCATTAAACTATAGCAACTAGATGGTCATGAGAAAATTAGATAGCAGTTGGCAAGAAATGTGGCAAAGAGAGGAAAGTACACCGCTTTCCATTTGCTTTGGCAGTCTGAACACAGATTTGTTTTAGTTAAAATCACAAAACCAGTGGGTTGTCCTGTTTGTTGTGCTGCTGATTATTTTTAGCGATGCAAGCTAAAAACAATAAATTCCGTCCATTCTATTCCACACTCACAAACAAGAGATTGTGGCATAAGCATGCTATAAGTTTAATAAAAATAATAACACTTTTTTCCTCCAACCTTCACTTTGTTTTATGCATGCAACAGTCACATCAAGCTGCACTTTCCAAACACAAATGCTGACTTTAGGGGCCTATTCAATTTTTCAGATTTGGATCGACTAGGAGCCTCATTCTGACATGTAATATCAAGAAAAAATAATTTGTTTACAACAGTAAGTTTTATTTTTTAAGAAATTTGAAAGCTAACAACCTTTACATGAACAAGAAATAAGAAAAAATAACACATTCTGGCTGCAAATAAGGTTTAAAAAAGCAGACAGAAAGTTAAAAGGGAGGCTAAAAAAAGTATTAAACCCTGTAGAGCTGTTCCAAGAGAAGGATCATTTCACAGCAGGATACGTACAGATTGTCCAGGCTCTCCAGCTTCTCCTGGGCTGCCTTGGAAACCTTGTGGGCCCTGAGAAGGTAGAGAGGAGAAAGGTGATCTGATGAGAGTAAAATCTGTTTTACTCACAAACACTATTGGTGTTAAATGTTGATTTATTGTAAAACAGAAATATAACAATAATCAAAAATTCTTCAAAAGTTATTCTGCTCTGAAAAAAAACAACTTGGTCTTCTGGACATTGATGCATAACATTCTAATTTGTCCAATTTCCTCAAATCTTATAAGAAAAAGCATCACACACTTTGGAAAACTAAGCTATAACCAATAACTAAAAGTTTTTATGTGTCTGTCTACATTAAGAGCTGTTCTCAGAAAAAAAGGTCATGCCTTTCATAAGAGTCTACCATGTATGTGCATCATATGTTAAGTCGACAAACGTCTCTGAATTTGAGCTCATCACTGTAATTAAACCAAAGGACAGAGGTGGGGCAGGTAGCACTGTCTGCAGGCTGACAGGAAGGACTGAAAGCACTAAAGTGTGGTTGCAGCGAAAAGAGGAAGGGTGTGTTTGTGTGCATGTGTGTGTGCGGAGGGGGGGGGCTGTAAGCCCACTGGGCAGTATGAAAGGTAAATTGTCAGGTGTTCAACAATCTGTCTGGGTTGTGGCACAGGAAAAAGCCCCACAGGCTGCAGCTGAGAGATGAAAATCTTCTCTGAGTACTGCCTGGTGCCGGAAAAAAGCCCACAGTCTCACTTAAAAGATCTCTGACTGCTTGTTACATGCAATTCCGTCTGGAGTCTGAAAACTCGGTGGTCATATGAAGGTCAATACAGCTGTTTAAGGTGGAATGGAGCTGGATTACGAAGAGTGTATGCAGTGCAGCATGCACTTTACAAATATAAGACCTTAGCATGAGTACATTGTTAATAGGCATCTACAGTCACACCGAGCTTGGGTGGTGTGTTCAGAGTAAAGCAGGTACTTACAGGTGCTCCTGAGGGGCCAGGTGGTCCTCTGGGTCCCATGGGGCCCTGAGGAACAGAGAGGAAACCAGAGAAGCGACATCAAAGAGGTGTCACCAAAGCTGCTACTACACAGAAACAAAATTTTCACTGGAAAACAATTAGATTTCTCCTCTTATTTCTGTTTTATTATATTGGAGGGAAATATAACCAACATATCCACTTGAATCACTCACAGCTTTATAGGCACATCACCTGCTTTGCCCCAAAGCTACATAATACTCAACAGCTCTACCTGTCAAAGCCATAAATCGTTAGAAATTCCTCAGTGGCATTAAGACCTTCTCTTCGTTCCAATCCTTCTTTTCAACTCTTTTAAACACACACCCAGATCCACTTTTAGCTTTGTTCCTCCTTGAAGTGAGTTTCTATATATTTAAAGCCCATTAGATGTGCTTCTGTTCTCCCAAAAGAGGAAAAACAACTAATCCCACCATATTTGTCTGATTCAAAGAGAATATTGGCTAAAATCTGAGGGTTAAATATCCAGCAGAAACTCAGCTTTGTCAGACTGAAGCTTAATCTGCTCAGTGAGAATTTCTGCCTGAATTCACACGCCAAAATAATTTTTACTTTAACTTCATGCATCAGTGCTCAGCAATTATACTCTGAGGGAGTGATATGTGACGTTCCTAATTGCTTTTCTGTCTGATAAACAAAAGAGAAATCCTGAATAAAAGAAATGGTAGACAGCAGCAAGTTTGTGCTAAAATAGTTTCCACTATCAGGTTAAATGTAAAAAAAAGCACGGCCCCTCTCCTACTCCCCAAAAACTTTTAGTTCTGACAGCTGTTCTCCTTCACGATAGTATGTTCCTGTTCATTAGTGCTGCACTTATGCTTCCTCAATCAAAAATGTTGGAACCTGGCCAAAGTAAATGAGAACAGAACTGTGCAGTGGTCCTTGGACGTGAATGAAAGTCAGCTTTCAGTGGATATGGGAAGCCTGAATCACAGTGAGCAAAAGCTTATCAATGGGGCTTTCTATGCTCAGGATATCTGAATATGTGTTTAAGTGTGTCTGCATTTCAGTAAAAATACTATTAGAGTGTTTGGCATGTATATATGCAGGATTGATGTTGAAGTAAATGACTGACAGCTTCGTAAAACATCAGTCCAGGTTCAGCTGCCCTCCCTCCTGGGGCTTAAAACTCCCAAAGTAAATGTGAACTGGCTTCACAAGGACAGAGTATTGTGGAGAGCTGTCAGATAGACATGTGGTGAGAGCATCAGGATGAGCAAAGTGAAAAGTGGGGATATGATCCACTCTAGTCAC
The DNA here is from genome assembly GCA_014839685.1 of Anableps anableps. Classification (NCBI taxonomy): domain Eukaryota; kingdom Metazoa; phylum Chordata; class Actinopteri; order Cyprinodontiformes; family Anablepidae; genus Anableps; species Anableps anableps. The sequence goes on from CM026069.1 coordinate 13,692,957, forward strand.
TCCCTCTCTCCCTCCTGCCACAGATCCCAGCCGGGCTGAAACTCTGCCGAACTGGATCCTGAAATAGCTCCTAGAGTGCTCTTCGCTCCATTTCAAGCATGCCAGCAGTGGGTTTTTGTTAGCTTGAAATATAACGATGATCAATAGCTGTTTCCTTGGTTTTAGTAATCACCCATCCTTTACTCCTGAAACGCAAATTTTCCAGCAGGAATCAGGATTTTCTGCTGCTTGTTCAACACCAGTGGATAAATGTCTCACTATTACTTCTTAGTCTAATACCCAAATTATTTCAGAATGATTCATTATTGTTTCTTCTGTTCTTTGATGAATTTCAATCTGACATGGAGAATGATGGTGATATATTGGCCTCCAAGATGTAATTTCTCCCCATGGGAATCTTTTGGTAAAATGTAGGGAAGATGTTTTGACAGAAACCTTTTTGCTTGGTTTTCCTTGTTTTTAGTTGTTATGGTTGCATTTTGCATTGACTCCAGCTTGTTCTAAAGAGTAATAGGAAGGAATTCAATCACCTAAAAAGTCAATAAAGTTTTATAACAACTAATTAAATCGCAACAACACCATTTATATTCATTTGCCCAGCCACAAAAAGATTTGCAAGCAACAATTTTATGATCTGTCATTCTGACTGAACTGGTATAAATAGTTGAAAAGCTGGCTGAAGTTATTCTTCTTTTGTTAACCATGTTAACCATAGGGAAACAAAGACAATCCAAATCAACCAACTGAACTACTGCAGAAGGTACCTGAACTGAACTGCATAAGACTAGGTTACAGGTACTTCTCTGACAAACCCATTCAGACTGGAATGTGATGAGAAGGACTGTCTTGTGGGGGGAAAACACTAACATGAGTCCTAATGCTGATAATGCAACATTCTGATATGTGGGATTGCCTCTCATCAAAGGGCCTCACTCACAGTTTGCCTATAAACACTGCCATGAATAAAGAATGGGATCAAAATATATCCCACTAATTGAAGCAGCTGGCTGATTAACAATGGTTTGCTGCCACACCTGACCACTAAGCCTTGATGTAAAAATGACTCACTGATCAAAACATTAACATTTTGGGATCATTGTCTTAATTTCCTCTCAATAAAGTCTTTGAAATGTATGACTTGTTTACTATTCAACTGCAGTTTACCATAGAAACATCTAATTACAAGATAACAAATAACATTTACACGATAAAGTCTGTGGAAAACAACATCTCTTTCAAAACCAAGACAATAATTGATGTTTTGAATTGAGATAAAAACTAATCTGTGATTCTGGAGATGATTCTGGTCCCCAGGTTTGAATGTTGTAGTTTTACACTGTGCAGCATCACTAAAGACTCAGTTGAACCATAAAGGAAGAATATGGCAGTGGTTCCAGGTCTCAGCGTGGCCTCTTTCTCACCATTGGTCCTTGCATCACGCCCATCTGCACAACGCCAGCCTTCTCATCGAAACCACCGGCCATCTGAGCAGCAAAGTTCTGGAGCAGACAAAAAGACAGATCAGAAACAACTAATCAGTTCAACTTTATTTGTGCAGCTTTTTTCATGCAAAACAGCAATGCAGAGTGCTTTACAGATTATAACAAGCACATCTATCTATCTATCTATCTATGAATGAAAGGATTGTTATGATACATTGATGACGCTTTATGTCTGGTAATGACCCACCTATAATATCCACCTAACTTAAAGCTAAGCCTTAACTTGTTCAAAATCTAATTATCTGTTGGCACCAACTGTTTCTTTACTGAACTCAGGGTTTTTGCATCATTTTGGCAGCAGTGGGAATTAGCTTTTAAGAGATTGTGAGCTTCAGGGTATCATGTGAATCATGATGCAGACAAAGGAGAGACAGAGGGCATGTGAACCTTTTTCACAAAGACTCTTCTCACCCCTCTACTGAAAAAGCTCCTTGCCTTCCCCTCCTTAGGTCTGTCTCATCACATCACCCCCCTTCAGCCTCCCCTCCCTCCTTTCTCCTGCGAAGAATGAGAGGCATTTTGTCCATTCTCTCTCAGCATCCATGCTGTTGTATCGCTGCCCCCTCCCATCTCCTGCACTTTCACACATCTTTTGTCCTCTTTGGACTATTTTTTGCTCTTCTTTACCCCCTCTTTCTCCTAATTCTAGCCAGCCACATCTACTCTACTATCAGCCCTGAATATGTGTTGAGCTCCTTCATGTTGTAGCCAAAACATGAGATACTTACTCCACCAAGGCCAGGGGGTCCATTAGGTCCTGGAGGTCCTGGGGGTCCAGGGTTTCCAGGGGTGCCAGGTTCACCATCTCTGCCACGAGGACCAGGGCTTCCCTGAAGAAGAAGGACAGAGTTAAAACAAATCTTGAAAATACTTAGAGAAGAACAGAGTATATTCTAATGTGTTCAGACAAGCATTTCCTAATAGAAATAAATAATAATTTTACCATAAGTATATAAACTTTAAAAATAAATTAAATGATTAACAATGCAAATATTAGTAATAAGAAGAAAATTATGCATAAGGAAAGTTTTAGTTGATCAGCTAGTAAACACTCATATTGTTTCAGAAAACTGAGAACACTTTTTATGGAAATATGGAAAGAAATTATAATATTGTCTCTGTCTTCCTATGTAAGGAAAGAAAAGTCTAAACTAACAGTTTTTATGATCAAACATTCATTCGTTTTTAGGTCTCTTTGCCAATCTTTGAGCTCAGGAACAGATTAGATAAATAATTGTATGGCTGCTGGTAGAAAAAACCCCAGCATGAACAGTATTAGTTAGCTACCATTGACAGAAGCTCACAGCTCATTTGAGATATCTTCAGACTTCACTGACAGCTTAACATGAAATAACCTGACTTGCCTGTTTCCAAATATGAAGAATAAGGAGAGAAATCTGCCATTCAGACTCAACAAAACAAAACATTCAAGGTTTAAACATCCATTTAAAACACTTTCATTGCAGGTTGTGTTGCACGCCTGAGATTTGTCAGGCCATCCCTGCATGCCTTTGTGCAAGTAGTGACAAATCACCCAGCAAGCTGATCCAAAACAAAAATGTACGGAATATCTAAAAAGGCTGCACAGCTTCTGCTTGCCAAAAATAAATCCACCTCATGTTTAAATCTGCATAAACAAGATAACTACATGGCATAAACTGCTTGCCTGCAGCCTGCTATCATATCCGCCTTGTTACATTAATGAGGCGATCAAAGTAGATGCAGATTTCCCACACCAAGTGACTAGGAGGCCTCTGAGAGAAGCCAACGTTTACATTATGGGTCTCCCAACAGTCTTGCATCTGTTAAACAACCCAGACCACAGGGCCTAATGGAAACGACACATGACTAGTTAGAGTGTGGAGCTCAGTGAAAGGCGACTATTATCTGCAAGCTATAACACACACACACCCTCTCCAGGAGCCACAGCTATCAAATTCAATTGGACATACTGTACTCATTAACAGAGCAGGGAAGGAGTATAGCTTTTTTTAGCTTCAGGGAGATTTTCTTATTTTAACATATATGAAACCAACCTTCTCTCCTTTTTCTCCTCTTGGTCCTCGGGGTCCTTGCTCTCCTGGTGGGCCCTGGATGAACATGAGATGGAAGTCAGTGGTTAGGATTTATTTCCATGCAGGTGACATGAAGAAGCAGCAGCTGAATTTAAACTCTGATGGTGTTACTTTTTTAGTCAATGCAGATGGAACTTGCATTAAATTGTTAATTTAATCTCAGGGTTGCTATATGTTTTTCATTTTGAAATTCGAAACTTCTCCATATTTTGGTCAATTTTCCACCTATTTTGACATATTATTACAAAAAGTCTATTTAAATTTACTCCAAATATTTCTACAGTGGTTAAGCTTTAAATATGTAAACCTAAAAACTAAAAGTGGTAAGTAAGAAAGCAAATAAGAAAGGCATAAACACTTCTGTTTGTTTTCCTTATGAGTTTTTGGTCTGAAAATCCCAGAGTTCACCTGGATTGACATCTGTCCATGAAACATGTGCAGGTGCATGCAAGGACTTACAGATAGACAAGGGCATAAGTAAAAAAGCAGACTTATTGGGAACGGTGTTCAAAGTGGATGTAAGTTATTTAAATCAACTAATTTTGGGAATTTCAGACATTTAATTAGGAGGGAATACAGTCTATAAACATTTTGCCATACTTATTCAGACTATGATCAATTATGAAATCAATTTCTATACTTTTCTAGAGTTGGCATGACTGAATAGAAAGCCTGTTATTTTTAAGCAATAAAAAAGGAAAAGAAAATGCTTTAAAATGGAGAAAAGGTAAATACCATTGGGCCGGCTGGTCCTCTTGGTCCTACAACCTATGTTGGAAAAATAAAAAAAGTCATTAAACAAATACATCTTTTACATATATATAAAAAAAACAACTTTAACGTCACTGGTTCAAGTTTACTGGATGTATTCTCTTTCAAGTGGCACATTATCTTTGCCCAATCAAAAGTAGACTGGTTAATTGCTTATTTCTTCAGGCAAAGCACAAGGAGAAACATACAGTAAACAATGGCCTTTTATTTCCTGCTATGAACTTAGGCACCCTCAGAAGGGCAAAACACTTCCAGCTGCAGCAGCGGCAGTGAGGAGTTTACTCTCAAGTCTGTAAGGAACTTTACAAGAGTGTACTGTGACCAAATTGGACTTGGCTGCAAAAGCCATCATCATCTTTGATTTTCTCACCTGCCTTTTTTTTTTTACAAGCTGCTTTACAACTTGCTGTTAAATTACTGCAACATTTAATAAATTCGCACCCAGAAATCTGAAGTTAATTTAAGGGTATTTGGGCATTTTCATTTCATGCCAATAAATTTCTAGCAGTTGGTTTTACACCAGTTTCTCTAAGGATTAAACAACTGAGGAAGTTTTTTTTCAAATCTCAATAAATGGACCAAATTAGGCTTTTCCTGACTGCTACTAGTTTGATATGTTCTTTGAGGTTTGACCTGCTGTTTCGTACTCTTTTTTTTTGTCTAATGACTATAACACAAAAAAGAGAAAACTCTGCTCATGGTTATCTGACAGTCAGTAGTTTTGAATCCAACAGAAAGTCTATGAATCAAAACACCTGTCCCTGACCTGAATCTGGTATTTAATCAACTCAGAAAAGTGCATCTCTTGCTCTTGGTCGATGCATTTACAAATGGAAATAGTAGAAGTTCATCATTTTGATACAATTGATGGATAGGAATATACAATCAAACTGTTCAGTATTTGATGTGCTGATCAAAAGCTAAATTGGCCTTCCTGCCATTTCTGGCCGATTGATTGGTGCATCTCCACTGATCTCTCTATCAGATATAAAACAAATTTCCACATATAGTATAGATCTTTCTTGCTACACTACCAGTGTTTTATGTAAGAGCCCTAGCTCCTAAAGTCAGGTTTTCCAAATCAAAAGCTAACTTTGTCAGACTGTGTGGAATCAACTTACATCTGTAATGTCTCCAGGTTCACCCTTTTGACCCTGATAAAAGAAAAGTAAAGCAGAAACACAATGATTACGGTGGTTTAAATTCTATGTATGACTACATTTTGAAGAAAAATCTGAATTCTTATCATTAGGGTGTTGAATAAGACCCCTGTCGTGCTGTCGAGTACATAAGTGTGGCACAGTGCAACCAGGAAATAACTATTACTCATCTGGCAGCACTCATTTACATCAAACACACATCTAAATCCCTAAACTACTGGTTCTTTCTGCCTGTGAATCAGGGAAAGACCAAAGCTCAACTTCACAGACAGAGACAGTCATGATCAGAAACACAATTATTTTGTGTCTCACCTTAGCTCCTGGTGTTCCTGTTAGGTGTTTGCCCAAGTTTGAGATGGAAACAGATCACAGTTAGTGAACAGATTGCACCATAAACACCAACCCACAAGATCAAAACAGCATTCCCCAGAAAAACAAAGGAGTACATGGAAAGAACAGAAAAGGGTTGTAATATCTGAAAGACCACCACCAAATCGTCGTATTTACACAAAAAGCCCATAAGGAGAGAACAAGTGTTAGTCATCTCACCATCTCACAAAAGCCCAAAGTTAATGCAAAACAGGTGTATTTAAAAAATGGGAATAGCAGAAAGCAAAGAAGCTTCTGCAGAGCACATGTTTCTATTGTAACATAAAGGGCTTAAATTTACAGCATTTTAAGTAAGGATATTAATATTTTACTGATAATCTTTTGCAACAAGTTAGTTACACTAAAGCTCAAATTGTGCTTAGTAATGGTAAGTTACTGATTTAAAATAAGGCTGGTTATATTTTCATATTCAGTGAAACAGTTTTTGACCATATTGTAAATGCAATTAGGGGCTATCCCATCATCATCCCGAATCTAAAATACCTGTAACTCCTTTTGGTAGAAATTTTCCATATGAAGGCTATAAGTAAGAATTCAGTTTCAATAACCAGCGTTATTTCTATGATCAGTTATTCTTTATATGTCTTATACTTCTTAAAAAGCAATTATTTTTGCTTTGAGATGTGTAATATTTTTCCAGCAGTTAAACCCACAAGCATGCACTGCAAACAGTGACACCTCTGGTTTCACTGATGCTCCTCAGCCGATTTTATTTGCATTTCCAAAGCTGGCCATTGGTGTTGGGACACTGAGACCTTTGTTTATCAGGAAGCCATGGCACTTTGGAGGCGAGCGGCCTGAATGGCCTCCTTCATATACTCTGAACTCTCAGTAGAGAGTCGGGCTATTTTCTTGCCATCAGATCTGCAGAAATCCACAGAGAGGATATAGAGCAGAAATGTGAGGCTGTGGCTGCTTCACTGAGGTATTTCCTTAATCACTGCCACATGTTTTCATGATACTCAGGGAAGGAACGTATTTAAACAAGATGAGGCCAAGGTGCACCAGCTATGGAAAAGCAACGGCAAGATTAAGCATTTCAATGAAACCCTGTCAGGATGTCACTGCTATTTCTCATCATCTGTTTGCTTTGGGGACAGAAAAGTGCATTCAAATCAAATATAGCACCAAATATTCCAGGTGTTCTTTTATTCCCACCCCTCCAAAACAAACAGCATGATTCCATACAGTAATTTATTTATGAGAGGTGTAAGAAAAATAAATTACAACCAAAAGGTGGCGGCTGGTCAGCAGGGCAGATGGGGCAACACTCTCCAAATGGGATTTCAGGTTTGGGGCAGTCTTTTAGCTCCTCGCAGACAATGTCATCACACAGAACTGTTCCCGTGTCACACACACAGATGCGACAAGGCTCTGGTTTCCATATGTCCTTGTCGTTATAAAGCTGTCCTTCGTGTCTACAGGCAGAAGCCTCCTCCTCTGTGTTTGAGAGCCCAGTCAAGGGGCACAAAGAGGAGGGTGCAGGTGGAAAGGATAAAAGGAGATTAACCCATACAGCTGACATTAACTGAAAATCAAGAAATATATTGTTTCTCTCCACAATTACTCCTCTACTGTGATAATTAAAGACCTTTAGGAGATAGTTCAATGCAAAAATGCCTTGCATTATTAACTTAAATAGATAATTCACTGAAGTGGTATATGTTAAATTTCTCTTATTAACAATGAATCAGCAAACGTGCCCTGAAATACAATAGCTTGTGCATCTTAACTATCAGAGAACTATGTTACTAATATTGGCTCCTTTTCATCAAGTAAATTTGAATACAGCATTTACATAATGACTTGAACTATCAGCTAATAAGTCATTAAATCTCAAAAATTACAGCTGATTGTTTTGCATTCTGTTTTCTGGAGTAAAATTAGATATTAAAAGTCAATATGAGGTATAAATCAAAGATTTTAATATACTGAATAAAGAACTGTGTCCTCTCTTTGTTTGAAAAAAAGCAAAATTTCAATGATTATTAACAGCACTCAAACGCAGTCTGGAAAAGACAGGAAAATATGGAACATGACATATTTTCTGACTTTATTCTCTTTTCTATTGTCTAAAAGTTCCATCCATCCATCCATCCATCATAAACTTTTATACTTAAGCCTTAAAAATGGGCCAAATATGGACTAAGAACTCTGGAAGTTTAACCTAAAAGTATGGATAAATATTTAGTAAGGAATTTTAGACATTTACCCTGTGTTAAGGCAGAGATTAATTAATCTATATCAGTTTATAACTTGATCAATACATTTGAAGAATGGCTGTTACAGCTCCACTCTTCTACAATTGAGAAATCCCTTTTTACCAATTCTAAATTAAGTGACTAAAGGTATGCATGCAACCTCTACAATAGCCACAGGGTGGCGATGTAACATCACATACTTCAATTAAGCCTGAGCAATATTTGCAGGAAACCTCCAATAAATAACTTCAGTAGCACCAGTAGCTGTAGGTCTTGGCAAGCTAAATATAGAGCTAGTTTACATTGTGGGAAACACCCAAATTTATTGCATAAGAGAAGAACTTTGCATTCAGGAAAAGAAAAAGTTTACTTTTAGACTACAACCTGCCAAGTAAAACACAGGGGAATGTGATGAATGTTTTAACAAGCAACTACTGCACATGATACAAATTTGATCAACTAAAGGAAATCTGACAATAGACATAGCTGTAGGCCAATTTTCCAGACTGCTAGAGACTGGCAGGAACACCTGCTGAGAGAAATTATCTGATTGTAGTAAATGAACCTGTGCAGATGGGTTAGAGGCGACAGACGCAGCAAAAGATAGGCCTAAAGGTATGTACTGGTAAGAGAGGACAAGATGTGAAGGACCGAGAACAGTACTGTATTTACTTTTTAGCAAAGTCTAGCTAATCTAACAGATCTCAGTAGCAATGAATGGGGTCTTTCTGGAAAGGGGACGCAGCGGACAATTGACTGACTATTGGCTTGTATAAACATGGGGAGCATTTCAACCCCCATACGGAGGCCATGACTGCGTCAGATGCCAGTTCAAACACATTAGAGGGAGGAAAATGGTGGCTTTTATGTGCATTCCTTGAGGTTTTGCTGTTTAATTTTACAGGACCAGATACTATCAAAGCCTGCACCTGCCCTTTCATTGGCTTACATATGAATTATCCTGAGATGGGATATATTCATACCAGGGCTCCTCCATGTACATGAGAGCTGAAATATAGCAGGTTTCTTATGATGGAAGATAAATAGGAAATATGTGGCTCCCAAGGGTAATTTTTATGAGAATAAAATGAACACTTGAAATAGAAACTCAGGTGTTTTCTAGTGTCATAAAAATGCAATCTTTTTAAAAAGTTTTATGTAACTTTTTGACCTTTATACACCTAACATTCATGAATAACATTACAAAATATGACTTTCTTACTATTTCTTCTCTCAGAAAGATTCCTCCTCCAGCTAGAGAAGAAGGCTTGCATTATATCAAGACTCTTATTTCCCCAAGAGGGTAATTTGATGCTTCAAATTACTTTGGCATAGCGACTTTCTTTCTTTTCTCCCCTCTCCTTTGAGAAAATACACCTTTTATTTGCTAAAAGGCTAAGTTTGTTTGACTTGTGCAGAGAAAATACTTTGCTTTTCAGAATTCAGGCCTGAAGTCCCTGTCTTATATTTTTCCAGTCAGAGCTATTCCCTTCTGACTTCATCTCTCTCTCTCCCTGTCACAGCATAATCTCTCAGATGGAAAAACTAAAATCACATGGAACAGTATTTCTGGTCTGTTGTGCCCTCTAACAATCTCTGGTGAGTGAAAAAAAAAAGTTGAAGGTAAATTACACTCCGCTTTTACTTAACTGGGGAAATATTAAAGGAAAACTATAAAGGAAATGACATTGATTTAATTTCAATAAGGATAACATCAAGTTCACATTGCTATAAGTCTTTTAAAGCATATTTTTTAGTGGCAGTATTACCTTTTTGCCTCAACACGTCAGGATTCGCCTGGATGCCCTCTGACAGCGATGGAATGTGAACACATTTTCCAAAAGGCCCTTGAGCCTGACCACTTTTCACAGTTTTTTTCTGGTTCCCTCCCCCCTCTTTATTAAGTGAATCTGCAGTTTTAAAGGATAGTCTGTCAAGGCCCCTAAAGCACCCGCAGGTGTCAGGCATTTCAACTTCCAGAAAGAATAGCCTGATTAATAGGAAAAAGCTGTAGGTCTACAGGGAAGTAAAATATGTCACTCATATGTATTATTCTGTCTTTAAACTAAAGGCAATTAATAGAACTTTTATCAAACAGAATAATTGTGTGAACTTATAAATAAAAACCCGAAAAGCCAAGCTGATACTCCAGTTGCAAAGATCTCCATCAGCCTTTTGCGCACGCACCTGTGGGTTTTATTGACAATTTTCTCTATCATCTTTGCACTTAAAGTCCTACATGTTGCGCAATAACGCATTTAAAATGTGATATTTCCCGCGCGTAAAGGCGCAATGACCACATCACATCACCATAAAAGTAAATTACTTCATTAGCTTGCATCAGAGGAAAGCTTTACTTGAATATTATGACAAAGTTATACATTTTAGTCACTTACGGTCATCTTCCAGCTGACATCTCACAACGGCTAATAGACAAACTTGGGATGCTACAAGAAGCAGTACAGTCCTGGAATCCATAAAGCTCAACATGTCTAAATATTAGACATGCAGCGTGGAGAGAGAAGGGTGCGAAGGTTTCTCTCAGTATTTTTAGTGTTTTATGTCCCAGTTACAAAAAATGGACCATTCGACTTTTACCCTTCCCAGATGATAATCGATGAGGGGGAATCCAGCGGCAGGACCCGGACCTGCAGCACAAATTCAGCACCGACCGCTTTAGGCCAGACGCTGTAGTTTTATGTCCCCGTTGTCTTCAATGAAACTTCGTATATTCCAAAATACCAGCCCGGCCCCCTTTTACCCCCCTGTCAGGCTGAAATCTGACTCCCCCTTATTTTTCCCTCCCAGTCGGTCTTCCAGGTTCCATATCCCACTTACAGACCACTCCTTTCCTCACGTGTGGACAGGAGCCCTTTTTTTCCTTTTCCAGTGTGCATCCAGTTTCACCTTCACCTTGATCGTCGGGAGATTGCCAGCATGATTTGGTTGCTATAAATTATGGCACCTCCTTGGCATTTAGTTATACAGGTGCCTAACCTGCTTGACTGAAGTTTTGCACAAGTACTGTCAACCTATCACGAACAAAGTATTTTGGGCTGAAAAATACCAGCCTGTTGTAATGTTAGTGCTCACATTCAGAACCCGCAATAATCGTGCACCTTAGTAAATTACAATTTCGTAAAAAAAAAAAAAAAAAAAAAAACAAACATCAGAAACTAATGTTATAAAGTGAATGGTGTACATCCTAAAGATATTTCAACTAATTTCAGTTTATTTTGATAATTATGCCTTACATCTAATGTAAACCCAAATTTCAGTTTTCTCCGAATTTTTTAACATATGCTATGATGATGTTGAGTCCTAAAAAAAATCATGGTAAGACAAAAGACTTGTCAGTTTTCCAAGTACAAAAGGGCTCAAGCTACAAAGGCTCATTTCTAATATGCAGTATTCCCATAGTGGTATATCCTAGCTTATCATTGGAAAGTTAAGGGGAAGGAAAAAGTGGTAGAAAAAGGTCCACAAGCAGGATGGATGACAGCAGTGATGAGACCGTTATGAAGCAAAGTTCATTCAAGAGTTTGGAGATTCACAAGGTAAAGACGTATCCAGGAGATGGGCTACAAATGTCCTTACGTTAAGCCACCCATGAACAGAAGCCACGATGACAGAACCCTTAACTGGGCTAAGGAGAAAAAGAACTAAATGTAGCTTAGTGTTCAATGTAATTAGGCCCACAATAATCTATTTAGATGTAAGTATATTTTCAATTTCATTGGGAAATCAAGGTCACAGATTGTGAAGGGAAACACAACTCAACTTGCTTGAGGTCCATCGTGAAGTTTGCATACCAAGTAAGACATGTCAACTCCTGCTGTTTGTCCATTGTGTTTTATCAAGTTTAAAGTTAGCACAGCCATCTGCCAGGAAGTTTTGCTGCTTTTCATGATCCCCTCTTCTGACAAGCCGGAGATAATGCCACACTGCATTGATGCAGTAATTCATATGAAAGGAACCCAGATGAGTATGAATGTACATACTGTGCAGTGAGTGGACAAACCTGTTAAACCTGGGCTGACGTTTCTGTATTAATAGTCCTTTTTAAATTAGTCTTGTGTAAAAAAAAAATTCTGAGTAGCTGAATTGAATATTGACCATTCAGTATCCATAATGATCAAAATGAACAGAAATAAGCACTTGAAATATTCCACTCTGTGTGTAATGATTATACGTAATATATGAGGTTAACTTTTTTAACTGAGTTAATGAAATAAATTAACAATAATAATTTCAATAACATTCTAATTTATTGAGATGTGCCTGCATAGGGCTTATAAACAGTGCTTATAAACAGAGGTCAGTGGTGTCCAAACTCTTAATGGTTCTTTGAACTGAATGATGGTACATTACTGAATTGTTGGAGAACTTAATATGCTGAGGTGGCAATTCAGCCTTTTGATTTAGATATGTTGGATTTGTGGCACATCTAAAGCATGCAGGACAACCAGCCTTAGAGAACTGGATCTAGATACCCCTGGTTTAAGGGGAGGACCATGTCCTGGTAGGTTTGCTGGTGTGCCATCCTATTTACATTTTCTGATGATTGATAGAATTGGGTTCTGTGAGAATTTGAAAGCTTACAGTACTTGAAGCAAAAACAGGCTACTTTTAGCTTCAAGGAATGGAAACTTGTTACTGCATTTCATTTTTATTTAATTTTATTTGTATTTTCCTTAATCATTAAGCAAAATGGCAAGTAAATAACAGATTAACTGACTCCCATAAAAAAAGTAACTAAAGTAACTACTTTAAAGCATGTATTATTGTTAAATAAACAATCAATTCAGCAAGTCTGAAATTAAAGGTAATGCAGTTGCTCTAACTGAATGTTTTAATTTTCCAAACATGGCTTAATGGTGAAGTTTTGGAAAATGTAGCTGATAGCTATGTTGAGAAATGCAGAAGGACCCAGGTGCAGAGACCTTTATAAAGTTGATAAATTTAATTCCAGTAACTGCCATGGCGGCCCTAAGGGACTCCAGGCCCACAGGAGGCAGGATACATGAGGGGAGAATCCTGCCAAGAAGACTGGAACTGGGAGGTACATATGCACAGGTGAGTTAATGAGAAGACAAGGGACAGCTGGAGGTAATTATGAGGAGACTGAACACTAATCAAAACTCAAACACACAGAGAAACAAGACAAAACTAAATACAAAGGGATAAACTGATAAGACTAGATTTAAACTTAATTAAACAAGGAAATAATCAAATTACAAATACAGAAAAAAAAACAAAACTCAAACACCTGAATGGGGACAAGTAGGTTATCAAATTGATTTCAGGACAGATGTCATTTAAAACAGTTGCATCCTGTTTCCTGGTTTTCCCTTCATGCCATGAAGTCATAGCTCTGATGTCAGATTGGTCTATCAAGAATGAAGAGTTTCCAAACTGTCAGCAGATTGCTTAGGTTTTTAATCAAGCTGTCATGACCAGCCAACTTCCAGTGGCTGCGACTCTCTCTGATTTACAGATGTTAATGGAAGGAAAAATGATGGGGAGACAAATATGTGACCAGAATCAGAGGCTACTTTGACATTAGCCATACATTTTATTTATAACTTACTTTAAAAACTTATCTCCTAGTGATCTAAAGCTTCTCATAAAAAAGAAATGAATGTCAAGCCAAAGGAAAGCTGGAATAATTTGACATCTTAACTGAGAAGTTTAGGGTTGCAGTTTTTGTTTTTCTGCCTTTTACAACCTAGCACAATAAACTAGTATGATATAGTTTACCTGTAACAAAAGAGCTTCAGAACACACAATCCCAGTCATGCTCTGTTCAACTAATATCAGCCTGTGCAACTTAAAATTAATTAATTTTGCACTAACAAATATCTGTGTGTCATTTGAATGTGTGACATTTGAATGAAATACCCTGAGGTTAAAACATAGAACAAACAGTTGGTTGACCATTAGAGAAATGCTTCTTCTAGTTTTGAGATGTAATTATAACAGCAGAAACACCTGACTGTTTGATATGCTAAACTCCTGGTTTCCTTCCTCTGAGAATGACAGATGGCCTTCCTGAACAGCCTGGATTTTCCCATCAGACCCATGGATGGGGCCTCCAGTTTGACCTGTTCAGGCTTTCACCTGTCCCATTCGATACTGAGATTCCACAAAAAACCATTTGGGGATAGCAGATGACAACTTACTTGCATCATCAAGAGACCTCAGCTCATTTCAGGTTATGACCTTTGAGTTTTGACATTTGACCCACCACACTTTGTTGGAGCCAAAAACAGTTGGTGTCTCCTGAGAATGCAATAGGATTGATGCTGAGGTGTCCAAAGAGAGCAGCACTTATCACCTGGGTTGGAAAAAAGCTTTGTAAATCAGTTAACTTAATATAAGTTATTGAGTGTTGTTCAACTGGATCACCAGAATAGACGAGATGCTTTTCTAATGGCTAAAAACACTTAAATCTGTAACTAACTGATCAAAAGTGAAACTGAGCCTTTTTATCTAGTCTTCAACAACAAACCATCCAAAATATTTGTCTTGTGTTCTTTATTTTTTTTTAATAAACTTTTAAACTTACTTGAATTTGCAAAACTTGTAATTTTATGTATTTTCAGTCATGTTTTGGCAGATTGTTGAGCACAAACTTCTCATCTCAGACTGTAAGTCTTGTCCGAGGTATATTATAGCTGTTTCTCTTTGGGGATCTTGTGGCAGGATCCCAAACCCTTTGTAACACTGGGATCAAAGGCAAAATGTTGCTAAACTAACAATTATCTATTCATAGGTTGAAGGCAGAAAAAGACCAGTGGTGTTTTGGTTCTATGTTGTTGTAGACTCACTGGCTATACTCTTCTCTAGTGTGGCACTCTGCATCTAATACTGACAAAATATTGACAATATTTTAAATTGTAGGTGTTATTTTATAATTTTAAGCTTTGAACAGGTGAGATAATGTTACGTATGTAACAAATTAACAAACAATGATGGTGGTAAAATAATATTTATGCTATAAATGGTACAAGAGGAAAAAATCAGCACTTGCATTCAGATAAAAGGAAAATATTAGTCAACATATTTCTTATAGATGTTGCTTTTGCTGTTTAATTGACTTTGTAGGAATACCTTTCAACTCCAGCAGTTAAGATTACAAGTCTCTTCCACTGCAATTTTGTGGGTCATAAGCTGAAAAATTCAGCAACTCTTACTTTATGTAGGGATTGCTAGCTGTGTTTGTGCCAAGATGCCAGTCTTTTATGTCACTCATATGGTCTTCTTTGTCACAATTTCAGTGGTTTTAAACTTTTAAAATACTGCTTTGACAGCAGATATAGACAATTTGAGGCAATATGCTATTTTCTTGAAGCCTTTTCCTGATTTATAAAGATCAAAACACATCTGCCTTGGCTTGGATTGCAAGTTCAGTTATCTTTCCCATTTTAAAATATAGTTAAGAGAAAGGGTAATATATTCATACTGCAGGAAAGCAGAAGGTCCTGAATTATTAATTACAAGTTCATAGATCCTCTAATCAATTATAAGCATGAATTAGTTAAAAATGCTTTAGTTAATTTTATTTTATAGGAACTGTGTGAGATGCAAATATTGCAGAATTGGGGATTTTATTAAAAATGATTATTTCGTAATGACAGATTTCTTTTCCACTCAGAATAAATGTATTTTGATATTTAAAAATTATACTACTGCAACACAGGATAATTAAAAAAAATATTTTTATACATCTTTATGGGACATGTGAGTAGTTTCAGGGGCGTTGTATCTTAAACTGTATTTTGACCTTTTGAAGAACCTATGCTAACAGATGTGTGTGCTTCAAAGTGCTGCATTAGGGCACAAATCTTTCAGTGGGGAAAAGAAAACACATGGCACAAGGGATATTGTGAGTGAGCACCAGAGACCAAAGATTGGGCATCCATTGCTTGGAAAGGAAAAAAAAAACAATCCTAATCTGGTATGAAGAGACAGAAAAAAAAAAAAACAAGGATAGTGAAGCTCTGCAGCTGTTTTGGAATGAAGTTTGTCTGGAAAGATAATCAAAAAGTTTGGGAAAAAGAAAAGCAGAGAGAAAGAGAGAAAGGGAGCCAGACAGTGAAGGGAGGTGCGGAATTGTGAAAAATGCGGGAGAGAGTCAGAGGTAAGGTGGGTGGGAAAGTTGGAATGCAGAAGGACGGGAGGGAAGAGACAACTGAAAAAAGGGAGAAGGTGGGATACTAGGAGTGGGAAGAAGGATGAGATCCACAGGCACAGAGACCTTTAACTAAAGCCATGTGAGATTGCTGCAGAAATAACAAAAACCATGACATCACCAGCTGGGTTGGCAACGAAAGACGACCTTTAGGCACAATAACTTTACTTCCAATAGCCTGGTTCCTTCCACAAGTGCACATCCAGAACTAACTCACTGCCTTGTTACATTCTTACTTTCTGATGTAAAATTAATACAGATTTGGTTAAAATTTTCCCAAAAATATAAAACGATTTTTGATAATTTAGATTTTAGCATCGGGCATTTATTTTAGCAAATTAAGGAAAACATTAAATAAATCCATCAAAATGAGTAAAAGATTCTCCAGCAGTGTCATCTGGGTCAAAGGCACTCTTATATCAGTAGTTTTTGTATTTCAAAGATATACAGTGACCATAAGAATACTGTAGAATATCAGAAGATATAAAGAAGCGAGTACATTTATGCCCCACCAGTTTTTAATTAAGAGCAATAAAATCTGCCGTCTTGTCACATAAACTTGAATGTTTATGAATGGGACTTGAAAAGAGGCTGGGAACTTGTAGACAAATGTGTTTCCACCCTGACCAAATAAACTATCAGCTAAACACCATGTGGTCTATTGATTTTTGAGATCACTATGAAAATAATTAACTCAAATTGTTAAGTATGTTTTCAAAGCCCAGTTGTTTCTGTTATGTGTAATTGGTATTTTCCTGTTTGAAACAGGATGCTGAAATCTGGCTTGATTTGGATGTTAAAGTGCAGTTTTACTTCTCCACATTTAGAAATAAGAGATTTTACATTTCTGAAGAAAATAGGTGCTTCTAGAAGCACACTTTGGCTTAAATATAGGAGTAATATGCTTCCCCTCTTGGCTTAAATATGTGTTTTGTTTTTTTTTTTATTTTAAAAGCAACGCTGTAGATCAAATCAACACCTTGAAAGCTTTGGGATCTCTGTATCACATTTTCTCTTTCTCGTTTGTTTGCTTGTGTTTGTTTGTTTGAATGGAAAGCTCAGTTGATTCAGTTGATTCAGACTCAGAGACAGTCCTCTGTCTGACAGAACTCATCTGTCAACAACACAGAACACTTATGTTTACAGAGGCGGCTATCTGTCTCACACAAATCCATCTCTATTTGAATAAGCAGCAGCAGACATCAAAGTGTGAACCCACCTTAAGGGGATAATTCAGTTGTTTTGAAAAGAAGCTGGGTGGAGTACTAATAAGTTGTCAGTATCTTACCTGCAGTACTACAACTCATTTGTTAGAAATCAGAAAATAGAGGAGTAAATTTCCACAATCCAAAAGTCAGAAAAAAAAAGATCTCAGAATGATCATCTGCTATGTTAATTTTTTTTTACACTTGACAGCTGTACAGCTTTGTTCAACTAATTAAAATTCATGTTGCTTGACAATGAATATGCTTGACATGCTACTTTTTGCAATGTGTGCAATGGTTTTATAAGTAGTTCTGCTTATAGCAATAGATGTCGTTGGAAATAACTTTCGAATGTGGCCTACAGACTGAAACTGGCATGTGTTGAGCTCACTAAAGCACAGCTGGTGCCAGTTTTGGTCTTAAATCCCCTTAATGCAAAAGTGACAGAGGTTTAAAGGTTCATTAAAGGTTTGTTTGAATTACTATTACATCGTTGAGGCTGTAGTTGTTTTGACATTACACCTTGGACATGGCTTACCTCACTTTAATTATCTGTTTGTTCCTCTCTCTGAGAGTCTTTCTTTGCTGCCCAAACTAAGTTTATTCAAAGAGTGATATTTTGGAAATAAGACAATGATCTCTTAAAACCTCTTACATAGTCCATCTTTCCATCCATCCATTCATTCATCCATTTATTGTCTATACCTGCTTGTCTATGCAGGGACTGGTGTACAATCTTCTTAATGAAGCCATGCTGATACACTGAACTACTACTTTGATGTTTTTTAGATCAAATTTCTTCCCCACACAAACTTATTGGACATATTCTCTTTTTTTCTCTGCAAGTTCTCTGATGCTTTGAATACTGGTTAGTTTGACTCTTTCGTTAAAACTTACTGGTTCAAGTAAGATACTGAGTACTTATAAATACCCTACATAACCTTTATTCCAAAAAAGTCTCTTTAGAAAAAGAAAGATAACATAATTAGACACTATTGGGGTTTCATAATTAAAAGATTTAAAGGTGTAAAGAAATGCTTTTTATAGCAAAAACCAGTGGGGGTTAAAAAGGCAGAGTCAAAAACTGATGAAAAAATAGGGAAAAGCTATGGCACAATCAGTGGAAACCTCTTGAAGTGGTTGCGGGTGGGAAGAGTGTGGAATAGTCCAAATCTCTTGAAGACTTTTGTTTTACTGGTGGAATCATGTGTTCTGAGAGTGCTCGGTGAGAGTCAGAGAGAGAGAGGAGCAATGATGATGATGAGGAATAAGGGGAGTGAGGAGGGAGAAGGGGAAAATTCATGAGCATTTTGATATAACTGAACTGCCTTGCATATTTCTGTGAACTCATGGATTTTTTGGAGTATTTTAGCAGAGGGAATCCCAACAAGTTAAAAAGCCTGATATACCTACATTATCTGTTGAATATATGTGTATGTGTTTCACTTAGCTGACAGAAACTGAAAATACCTTAATTTTGTGAAAAAACTGCAGTTTAACCAGACAATGAAATATCAATTTTTTATAATTATTTCTGTTACTCAGCAACATCAGTGGCACTCGTTTCTGTTTTCTTTCTTCTTTTCTCTTGCGTCTGTCTGGGTTGTCCATCAGTGTGATCAGTGTTCCCACATTCCAATTGGGTCCAACTTCTTGCAGGGCTGTGAGATTTTCTAAGCTGTCCAAAGACCCTCATACTCTATTTTTCCACCCTCAAAACATTTTAGCATGGTTCCATAGTGACATAATTGCCTTAGGACAAGTGAAAAGACTTGCTGTAGATGTAATAACGGTTTATAAAATAAAATTATCCTTAAGAGTTCAGATTTTTTCATTTGTTTCTGGAAGTCGTTAATTAAATATATATGTATATAACCTAAATTGTATGTCGCATACTGTTTTTAGATATATAGTTTTCCTGTAGATTTACTGGTTTGGTGTGCTAAAGAGAAAATGTCCTATGGTCTAATAGCTATGCCAAACGCTTTCATCTGCTTCCCATGCCCTCTTGAGATTCTCAACAGTTGGAGAGTTGGCATTTAGCTGAACTGTAAACTGCCTGTAAACTTTAGGAATGTCTTTTAAGATACATTTTATCATTTCTGTTCAGTTGTGTGTTTTAAATCAAACAACATCTCTTTAGCCAAGTTAACCTCGTGTTGGAGAAGCTTTTTATGGCTCACCTTCAGAAACTGTGGTTAGGACAAAAAAAATGCTGTTGTAGAGAAAAATGGATCAGAGAATCACCAGTGTAACTGATCAGTTAATGGGACACAATCACAATGTGACCATCTGGTGGGATTTTTACACACAAGCATCTCATAGGTTTGCAGAGAATGAGCCAAAAAACCAAAAATATTCAAGGGTCAGTTGTGGGGATGAAAATATGTTGTTGATGCCAGAGGTCAGATGAGAATGGGCAGACTGGTGTGACATGATAGAAAGACAATTCTAGCTAAAATAACCTCTTATTACAAACAAAGGTATGCAGAACAGCACTGCTGAATTCATGTCAAATCTTGAAACTGATTGACTGCAGCAGTGGAAGACCACACTGATTACTACTCCACTGAGCTAAGAACAAGAAATTGAGGGTCAGAATTTGCCTCAAGATTGGAAAAAGTTGCCAAGTCCATCAACTCTTGGTTTCAGCTGCAACTTTCAGATGACAGGGTCAGCATTTGCCAGAAACAATGTGAAAGTATGGATCCACCCTGCCTTGAATCAACTGTTTACTGTGAGTGGTATAAAGGTGTGGAAAATATTTTGCTGGTCCATTTTAAACCCTTTAGTCCCAATTGAGCATAATTTTAATGTGACAGAGTACCTCAATATTGTTTTTGACCATCTCCATCCATTTTATCACCACTTTCAGCAGGAAAATGCATCATGTTACAAAGTATAAATCATCTCAAATTAGTTTCCTAAACCTGACAATGAGTTCTCTGCACTCTAAAGGCCTCCACAATCACCAGTTATCTTAACTCAATAAAACAACTTTGGGAGGTGGTGGAACAAGAGATTCAGATCATGTGCAGCTGACAAATTGGCAGCAACTGAGTGGTGTTATAATCTCAATATGGACCAAAGTCTCTGATGAATGTTTGCAACATCTTATCTTACTAAGATCATCTTACTATCATCATCATCATCTTACATCTTACTAAGCTGCGAAGAACTGAGGTAGTTTTGAAAGCAATGGGTCAGGTTTGAGGTACGAATCCTGATTGGGACATCCCTGATGAAAGCAAACATGTTAATGGAAGAACAGTTCTGTAACACTGTTTAATGTGTCCTCTTGTTTTTTTTCCCCTCCCCTGTATATAGAGCAGTACCTCACTTATTTAGAGCATGGTGCAAACATGTTCTGAACAAAGCAAAGGAAGAGCAATTAAAATGCCTTAATGCAAAGTTGTTGCATGTTCCAGGAAATGGTGTGTTTCAATCAAGTTGTTCAAGCATAAATATTGTCTAAACTGTAAGTATGTACAGGGGATTTTAGCTCCAATTGGTGAAAACTTAGGAAACTTGGGTGGTTTCTGTTGTAATTTGTAAAGCAAACAACCAGAACACCAAGAATGTGTTGTAGATCTGTAGGTCCATATGTGTGATTTTCTTTTGCTGTAATTGAAATAAATGTAAGGAAATGCATATAATGTTCAAACATGTTTCTTTTTAAGGAGCAAATTTTTAAAGATAATTTGTCAATATTTTTAAATGCTGTTATTTTATCTTATAAGAGTTCAGAAATGATTTAGTGAAATATCCTGCATGTGGTTTTAAGTGTTTCTTTCAAGGTTCTCATTCTAGAAAAATCAGTCCTATGTATTTAGCTATATAACCTAATACAGGACAAAGTATAACAGCACAAAAATAAAGAGTTTCTCAGCATTACACCCAAGCTTCGACCTCTTCAGTCAGTATACTGTTCAGATGAGATTTCATCATGGCTGTGCAGCAACAAAGTAAAAACATGTTTTAGATTGTGTGCATCTTATAATTGATGACTGTGATACAGTGAAAACATTGGAGGCCATATCTGACAGCAGACTACTGTGGTGTGGCTTGTACGTATGGAACTAATTTCCTGCAGCAGATCAGTTGAAGCTGGACACATGAATTGGCCTCTTTGAGGCTTCAGAGGTCCTTGCTGATGAATGAAGCTTGTGGAAATTCAAAGGTGTTGAAAATAAAAATAAATTACCCTGAGTAAAGTCATGTTTGATTCTTAAGATGGAAGATGAGAGGGACTTACTGATACCTTTGTAGTATGAGAAATAAAATATATTCACAATTTAGTCTGCTTCTTAAGGCTACAAGTAGTTTATTTTCTGTTGAACTTATGGATGAGGAATTTGATATTATTTAAATTCTCCAGAGTTTAAAAGGGTGTCACTCACAAACAATGGAAGAATAACCATCAAGTCACATCAATCAAAGCTGCAGACAGGAAAAATGGCTAATTGTTGAGGTAAATTACAATTGTTGAATAATTTATTTTTAGCTGTGCACTTACATGCACAAATATGTATTTGTGAAGTAACAAATTTGGATTCGCATAGAAGTCAGTGCTATGGCTTCATAACTAGAAGATGACGAGCGAAGGCCTTTTTGTGTGGAGAATGCATGTTTTTACCTGTGGATTCTTTTGTCAGGGTACTACAGCTTCCACTCAAAGTTTAAAGTGATGCATGCTAGGTTAATTTGCAGTTTTAAATTACCCTTAAGTATTAGTGCATTAGGTTGTGTGTCTCTATGTTGGTCTGTGATAGAGAGGACCTGTCCAGTGTGTAATTTACCTGCCACACCTTGGCAGCTACACCTACACTGTAACCCATCAATTCTGTCCAGCACCACTGATACACCTACAAACCTTAACAAAAAAAGCAGATAAGAAAACCGGCTGGATGACAGAATTTGTTTTGCACCTTGTTGAAACTACACCTTTTCTCTCAGCAAAAATATTCCTGAGCAAACCTGTCTTCGCTTTCCATGCTTTTGACAAATTTCATTAAAAATAGTTCACTTGATGACAGCCTGTGTTTACTTCACCCGTCCTACTGTACATTTGATAGTAATTAGTCAGTTAGATTAATTGGGTACATGTTGCTGCAACATACAATAAATGGGCACTCTTCAAATCTGTCTCTATCTCATTTACTCATCTATATAAATTATACAGACCCATAAATATGGATCAATTCATGTTACTGATATTGGACCAAGTAATCAATACTTTATTTCAAGAAAAGCGACACAATTACCAGCTTTTTAATGAAACACTTCTTATAGCTTATTTAGATCATGAGGTTTTTGCAGTGAAAGAAGCAGTTCATTCCGTGTTGGCCACACTTCCAAACACTGAATTAACATGAACAGCTGCCTCATTTCACCCGGCAATTCTCTCTTTGCAGAGGAAGATGGTGGTTTACAGCGCAGGCAGTTTCTGGTACGCTTCATAGCTTTGAATAGGCACATTACATACGTCATGGACAAACGTTAGCGATTGGGGAAAATTTAAAACCTCTACAAAGTCCACGCCTCCAGGAAGCAATTGTTTCTCAACAGCCGAGAGGCCAGACCCTCTTTACGAAGTGAAGTGTAGTACAAGGGGCTGGTTTTTACCAGGATGCCATGCAAGAGAAGTGTGTGCAGAATTTTGCTAATGAGGAAAAACACCACACTGAGGGACAGAGGATGCCACTACGTTTATGCAACACCTACAAAAGACAGATCTGGTGTTAGCAGTCTGGCCATCAAGGCAACCAGAGCTATTGAAAGATTTAGTTTCCCAGACACAAAAATGTGTTTTTACCATGGATTTTAGTTCCCATATCAGAACAATAGTTATAATGATGTATACAGACCTTATTAATATATTAGATTAAAAAAACACTATACAAGTCTTTACACATGCCTGGTTTTACCCAAGACAATTAACTGCTGCAGTCATTTATCTCTTTTCTCTGAATATAAGTAAAAATCTTTGTCAAATGGGGCCAGAAATTATAACGTCTTCCTGAGCATTGCCAAAATTATAGTTTAGTGAATTAGTGTCACAAGCAGTCATTCACCACTGTGATGAATGACAGGCATACAGCACTCACAGAGATGTTTAATTTCCTGAGTTGGTGCTGGTTCATATTTTTAGCTTTTCAAACTACAGCTCCAGACAAATTTTTCACAGACTTCCCCGCTTTTTACTGGACAAGTCAGCACATGAACTCACATTTGATCTTAGAACTTTAGTAATGCTACTTTTGTCTTGGGTGATCATTGTGCTATCCATTGATGTCAGAGTTTGGTGCCCTATACACATCATCACCCAAGGTAATTAAAATTAATCACACAAATTCCTTTTTTCTTAAGATTATTAACATTTTTTGTTATTGTTCCTGTTTGACTACCAGGAACAATTAGAAGTACAAGCCCTGCTCAAGAAGGGTCTTTGGAATTCAACTCAGAAAAAAGTTTTTGTTGAACGAAGGTGCTGGATCCAACCCAGTCAGCTAGAACTGATCACCCTGTGGACTCTGGCTGTCATATTTGTTTGCAAACCACTACATGCTGCAGTAGGTTGTTGATTTTTGAGCAAAGCTCTGTGATATACTTTTTTATTTTTCACTTATCTCATTCGTACATTCATACATTTAAGCCTTCAGAAACTGAGTGTCCTCTCTTAATAAATCATTTCCAATTGCAAAGTGCAGGACCTTCAGACATCCAAGCACAGTGCAAAAGAGAGCACCACCACCATCATCCTGTCAAAAAGTGACTTCCATGCACTGATTTAATAGGGATGACCTTTGTCCAGGTGTGTCTCTAAGTCAAGTAGATTATCCAGAAGGGAGCTATACATCAATGGTGATAATGCCACTGCCATGAGCAGCTGATATTACTGCCTTCGTTGGACTTATCAACCACTTTACCCAAATGTCCCGAGTGGACACTGTAATGGATGTGGCCAAATTCTATGGTGCTTTGTGAGCATCTCCTTTTATCTCATCCCTTTTCCCTTTCCCAAATTTTAAAACTGTATTTCTATTAAATATAATAATTTTCTGCTTACAGCTAATAAAAATGGTAAATTTAAGATATATCACATCAGATCAAACAAAACAAAACAAAAACATTTCAATCCAAAAATGTGGGTTTAATGATCAATATGTCCAATACCTGCTTATTTAGCTTATTTTCAAAAGGTACTTTTAATCTGACTAACGAGCCTCTTTTCTTTAGTAACATATAGACTGATTAATATTAGATGCATTATTCTTAAAATCTTTTATGAACTATCAGAATTTTAGGTTGTTTTGTTCAATAAAGAAATACCATTAAAATTAAAAAGGAATCTCCTCTTTATTTAAGTATGCAACTGTTAAAAACCAAGGAAAGTATGATTAATGCTTCAGAGCAAAGTATTTTTCCTGACAGGTCAAGAGACATTTGATTTTTAGTGATCACTGAGATTTTTTTAATTATGATCAGTAAAGTCATTTAAAGAGGCTGATAGTCAAAACTTCTCACAGAGCCTGAACACGACTGTGAAAGTAAGTGGATAAAAACCATGAAAACTGCCTTTAAAACATGAATCCTAAACTACTTTTTAACATTACTGACCTCCATTTATTTGCTTTGTTTACAGGAGAGGTTTTAAATTATTTTTCTGACACTTTGGGGAAACACACTGAATTATTTTCTTCTAGTAGGTAGTAGATTAAAAACTGCTCTTCTCAAGTTGCTCACCTTAAACCATGATGGGGATATTTAGATCATTTTTAAAATTCTGAACAGACCACACTAATCAGAGCAAGAAGTCACTTAATCTCTCTTCATAGCCTTCCCCAGAGGTACAGAAGCCTTTGTTCAAAGTTTTGTTCATGTGCAGCAAACTTGGTAACACATGCATCAAAATATGTCATGTGAGAGATGTTTTGGGAATCCACATAGTTAATTTTTCTGTGTAAAAGGTTTTGAAGATCACAATAAAGTTGCATCATTTCATGGCAAAAATGCATTTGTGAAAATGGAAACTACTCAGCAGTGTTGCTTGGTCAAAAACAATGAATCACGAGAGTCACATATGTCCAAGAGGAAAGAGAGAGAAGAGAAAGAGAGCAAAAAAGGACAGGTGTTATGGAAAACAGATAAACTCTTGGCATAGTAGCCATCCAGGCCAGCTTTGATTCTCTGAGGAGTTTTACTCAGAGGTTGTCCAAAGAAACAGATCCTCAGTTCAGGAGAAGGTAAAAGAAGGACAGTTCTGCTTTGGAAAACAAAGACACATTGAGTGGTGTGCTTAAATCCTGGGAAAACAAACTGCTTTCCTGTGTCTCAAGTGTGAGACAGAAAAAAGGTAACCTCAAATGTTAATTTAAAACAGAACATCTGCTTTTTGTCCTTTTCATGTACCTCTGAAATGTTGCTGCACTTGATTCTCTATACTCTTTCATTAGTAACAACAACAAAAATGTTTCTGAATCTGAACTTCTACCTTCTTAAAACTGTGCACTCAGTGCTGTCATTCCCCATGAAAAGCTTTGATGTCTCTTCCCACCCAAGCTCATCTTGGCATCCATCTGGACTCATTCTCTTAAAATAAGTCCAGCTCAGGCACTCTACAGTCTGCTGCTGTCAGCATAGCTGCAGTACTCCTGCAGGTCTGTGAAAAAAAAAAACAACAAAAGAAAAAGCAATCAATATGTGGAAAAAATTTAAAAGGCAAAAAGTCTGTGATGGCTGCAAATCAGATCTGTAAATGAACCAAACATTGTTAAAAAAAAAAAAAAAAAAAAAAAAAAAGGTCAAACAATTGTTAGAGTTGTTTCAAATAATAATAATAGTAGTAACCTAATCATTTTAAAGAAAATGGATCAGTCCAACAGACCGCTTTGCAGCATCAATACAAGTAGTGATTCTCAGTTAAAATGCAATGTAAAGTCAATTGGTATATTAACATGAGATCCAGAAATCAACTTGAATTTGAAGCTACTGCTAAAAACATTTAACCCAAATTTTTGGAAAAACAAACAAACAAAAAATCTTAAATAGATAAAATATGCAACATGGTTGCAGGACAGATTGTTCACATTAAGGTACTTATTGAACTAACCTATTAGCAACATATGGTATGGATTTTTCAAAAAATGGTAGTCCGGATTGAGAGTCCCTACTACAGCTGGTGTTTTGTGAATTCAGGACAGAACGGTTTGGAAACCAGAGTCATAAAGAACAAACTTGACAATGCACAGTTTAAACAAATAGACTTTAAACATTGACCTACACAAATCTGTGATTAATTTTATCACAGCTGCTCCACTTGCTTCATTGTTCTGGCACCTATGTCTACCTGCATGATTTTACACAGAGTTATTTTGACTTGCTCAAGGAATGACAAGCTGTCATATTTAATAAGAAACAAACTGCCATCATAACCACAAACAATGAAAATATGGTGCAATTAAATCTTTGAAAAATAAGATATAATTAAATAAACTATAAGTATACTTGAGCTCTGAGCCTTTTTAGGATTATTTGTTTTCCCAA